>NDXB01019809.1:17505-36509 GCA_002631895.1 Agapornis roseicollis | reverse complement strand
GAGGGGGGGGGGATTAGGGGGTTTTTGGGGGGGGTGAAAGGGGGGGGGGGGGTGGGAACCGGGTACTGGGAGGGGGATCTGGCAGGGGGAGGATTGGATGAATCTGTGGGAACAGGGGGGCCTGGGATGGGGGTGAAGTTGGGGAGGTCCCGGGGGGTGCTGTGCCCTGGCGGGGGGCTTCAGAATAGAGCTGAGATGGGGGGGTCCTGGGCGGGGGTTCAGAGCCAGGCTCTGTGTTTGTCCCATGCCAGATCCCCCTACCTCGGTTTCAGGTGACCCCCTCACCCCTTTGGCTACAGGGTTGGGGGTCCCGGTCGCCAGCGCCCCCGAGGGCTCTGCAAAACCGCAGCCAAAGGAGCCTCGTCAGCTCCACACCCCCACAACCCCCCCGAACCGCAGGGGCAGAACCCGAGGGAGGCGGCGAGGAAGCGCTGGGATCACGGGGCTCCCGCTGCTGGGGACCGGCCCCAGCTCAGCGCCTGCGGCAGCAAACCCCAACACGGCGGAGTCCTGGCGCTGGCAGAGGGGGGACGGGCCCTGATGGCACCTGGGACAATCCAGCGCTGGGATTCCCTGGCTCCATCGCCATTCCCAGCCCTGGGGGAAGGAGGTGGGAAGCAGCTCTGCACTGGAGCGTCTCAAGCAGGGACCAGAGGATGCAGGTGGCTGTGGATCCTGTGGCTTGAAGCCTGTGAGTATGACCTGAGGTGGACCTCGCAGAGCGAAGGGAGGCAGATGCTGCTCTGTCACACAGTGACAGACCCACGGAAGGGGTTTTCCCCTGGGGAAAGCAGAACCTGAACTCAGCAGATGCTGATGTGCCCCAGCTCTGGGTCCAAATCCAAACCCGACCCCAAAATCCACCCTGGAGAAGGCACTGCCCAGTTCATGCCCCTGCTCATCTCTTGTCCTCGGGTGGGTGCCTTGCTGGGTGGCTGTGCCAGGGGTTCTGCTCCCCCTGGCCATGGTCGGGAGGGAAGAGCTGTCCAGGAGCCGCTCGCTGCGAGGTTCCCACCGGGAGCACCCGTGTTTACAGCAGCGCTGGGGGAACTGATGCAATTCCCAAGCTCCCATTACGTGTGCGGAGCTGCCGGGGCAGCAGGCGGGGAGGGGGTTACCAAGGGCTCACTGGAAACCAGCTCCCACACCAGTGCCATGGCAGGGAGATGTCCTTCCACCCCAGTTACACCGGGGGGCCACTTCCAGCCCCAGCCCCGGGGGGCTTGGGAAGAGGGGTTGGAAGGATGGGAACGCTCTGGATGAGTCTTTGAGGGCCGGCTGCACTGCTGGGAAGGACGCATCTTTCGTAGAGCTGCTTTTAAAGCTGTGATTTACAGGGTGCAATTAGCAGGCTGTTAATTAGCCCTGCTCGTAATCTTAATTGATCCTGAAGAGGAGGTGGGAGGGAGAGAGGGCAGAAGTGTGGGATCATCGGCAGAGTCCAGTGGGGCACAACGCACCCAGGTGCTCCTGGGCTGGGCACACACAGCGCGGCCCTCCCCTGCCCGGGTGTGGGAACACCCTGCCCTGTCCTCCCACTTCTCCTCTGAGCTTGGCCTGGCTCAGAGCCGTGTCCAGCCATGGCAGTGAACCCCCTTCTTCGGGCACAAGGGTTGCCCAGACCCCTTGCTCCATGCAAGCTCCAGGTCAGCAGCTTTCAAGCTGCTTTGAGCTCCCTCTTGAGGCCCTTCCAGCTCCCAGATCTTAGGGTTTGGGGGAGCCCGAGCTGCTCTGCACCCCAAGTGACGCAGCCCATAGGACACCACTGAGCCCTATCACTCTCCTGGGAACAGAGAAGGGACAGAGACACCATCACCGGGAGCTGGTTTGGGGATTTTGGGCCAAGTGCCACTGAAACGGGTCTGGGGACCAGCATCCCCCTCAGGCTGGAAACCAGCCGGGAGCCGAATGAGAGCTGCCTGCCAAGGCCAACACACCGGCCTTCAAAATAGCCCGTGTCCCTCGCGGCTCCGGCCGGAGCACAGGGTGCCAGTGGGAGCCACCCACGCGGGATGGGACGGGAAACCGGGAGCGCTCCTGTGCCAGACGGAAAGGTCACCCCGTCCGGATCCCACAGCCAGGCTTGGAATGGGCCCAGGCGCTGAAGGCACCGGGCTGGAGGAGGCAGCGGCACTGGCGGGGTGCCTGGGGACGTGCATGGAAAGGCCCTACCCCGATGTCCCCTTGTCTCCTATGGTAGAGGAATCACTGTGCTGGGGACATGGGTTCCAAACCCTGCCTCAGTTTCCCCGCTGCTCCCAAGGCACAGGGTCTATCTCAAGGTAATAGGTGTTGTGGAGAGTGAATTTTCCTGACTTAATGCTCCTCGAATTTCCCTGATTCCCAAGCGGGGCAGATCCCAGGGGAAAAGGCGCTTCTGCTTCCCAGGGTATTTATAAATGACACGGGAAATTTGTCCCAGCCCCAAGGACAAGGGGCAGGGCATCACCTCGTGGATCATCTTGTTGGACTGAGAACGTTTTGGGTGCTCGTTCCTGACCCCTCGAGGGTGCTGCGGCTGGAGGTGGAGTCTGAACGCATCTCTGCGGCAGGTTTAGGCCACCACCGTGTCCCTTTCCCACCATCCTCGTCCCCGCTCAGCCCACGCCAAGGCTGGGTTAAGGCAGACGGGGTTGATCCCGGGATGTTTCCAGGGCAGCCGGCCCTGGGAACGGGGAGAGCCTGCGGGAGCAGCGGGATGCACTGCACCCCCCCGTCCCTCCGTTCATGCACCCCAGCCCAGACGCACTCTGCGGAGCGCCCCGGTCCGGTTCCGGTCCCTCCGTCCCTCCACAGCCCCAACGGGACCGAGCTGCCTCCCGCGGCCCCGTCGGGGGGCGGACGCTGGGCGGAGCTGCCCGGGGAGGGGATCCCGGTCCAGGGGCATCCCGCGGTGAGGGAGGGCCGGCCCGCCCCTGCGCAGGGAGGGACGGGCACGGCCGGCACGGCCGCAGCTCCGCCGCCTCGGGGCCGGTTCCCGGTCTGAGATCCAGGAATTGGAGCACCGGGGCTGAGGGCAGCGCGCGCAGCCTTGGGGCGCTGAGCGAGTCTGCCGGCCCGTGCCCTCCTCGTTCCGGTTCCCGGTACCGACCCCACCATGCCCGCCGCCTACCCGCAGCGAGCCCTGACGGTGCTGTTGCTCTTCGGCACTTTGGCCGCTGCCATGGCCCTGCTCGCCTCCAGCCTCATCTTCCAGCTGCCGTCGGGGCGGGTCGGTCCCGGTGCCGGTCCCGGTGCCGGTCGAGGGGCTCTGCCGGAGCCAGCGGCCGCAGTGCTGCTGCCGGTATCGGCCGTGCTGGCCGCGCTCTGCCTGGTGCTCAACGTGAGCTGCCTCCTCCTCTGCCTCCTCCACGGCTACTTCAGCACCGAGCTGTGCCGGGGGCAGCCCGGGCCCGACCGGTGAGAGCGGCGGCGCGGGGCTGCGGGGGGGTTGGTTGGGAGGCCCCGGGGTGCAGGGGGGGGGGTCCCAGGGATCTTGGGCAGTGGAGGGGAAGGAGGGGGCTGGAGGGACACCGAAGGGATTGGGGGTGCAAGGAGGGCTCGGGGTGCAGGGTCCTGTCACAGGGTGCCTGTCCCCTTGGCACAGGCTCACACACGGCCATGCCGACCCCTCTGCACCCCAAATCCCACCTTTGCCCTCCCAGGCACTGCCTGTGCAAAAACGGGTTGCAAGGATCGAGCGATGCTGCTGGCACTCACTGAGTACTTGTCCCCAGATTCACCATCATCATCCCTGGGAAGCAGAGTTATCTCTGGCCGATGAACCCCAAGACCCCTTAATTTGGGGTGCAAGAAGCAGGTTTATAGCAGCTGCACTAATACATAACAACCCTCTGCAAACCAGTGCGTGCACCGGGATCCCTCTGAGCTTACAGGAGCGTGTGGGGTCACCCACACCAGCCCTGGGACCAGGGCAGGGAGAATGTGCTGGGCCGGGCTGCAGTACCCAGGAGCACCCCACATTTGCCCCGTGCAGTGGGCTGTGCTGGGGTGACTGCCCAGGCCACTCACACAGCACCAAAATGACCCCAGGCCTGGGATCATTAACCACAGACATGTGTTGACTTAATCATTACCAGCACATTTACACCTACAAAACCATTTCCAAAGCAATTCCTCTCCCCTTCCTTGGTGGAGAGGGTTGGTGGCTTCTCTGCCCAGCACCGGCTCCACTCCTGGGTTAAAAGATAAAACCAACTTGTGAATAATCAGATTTAAAAGCATCTTGGAGGAAACTGGTCCCCAGAGGACCACTTTGGGCCCTCTCTGACCTAAGCAAGGCAAAACTCATTTAAAGGAACTGATAAGGTCTCAACAGTTCCTTTTGTCCTTAATTAGAGAAACCCATCAATGCCCTGCATGGAGCACTGGGGCTGGAGGCACTCCAGCTCCTCTCAGCATCTTCCAAGTGAAGCTGATGCTTCGCAGGCTCATTAATGAAGGGGAGCAAACCACAAAGTTCCTGCAGCCAACTTTGCTTTGGGAGCTGGGTCACTGCTGGCAAAGGGGCACAGCAGAGAACTGCCCCTGCGCTGTGAGTCTGCCCCAGCTCTGGTGTTGGTCTGTGCTGGGAAATGCTCCCTTTCGAGGTTGGGAGGGTCAGCGTGGATGACCCCAGGTGCGAACCAGCAGCACTAATCAGGCAACCAGATGCAAAGTCACAGGTAGAAGAGAGCCCAGGCTCCAACAGCAGTGACTCCATCAAGGATTTAAGGGACAGAGCAACCATCGCAGGGCTGCAGAACCTGCTGGTGTCTCACGGAGCAGGAAAGCTCTTCCCAAATAACCTGCTTTTAAACAGCGTTTCTGTGCTCAGAAGCTGCTCTGGGCTTTGCTGCAGGCGACCCAAGGCAGTGGGAGCGCCGGATTGGTGTCCCTCTGTGGGGGATATCAAGCAGATCATTTCAGTGTGGCCGTGCCTCAGTTTCCCCAGCTGCACGCTGAGGGTTAGCCTCGCGTTTGGAGGGAACAGGCAGGATGTCAGGACACTGAGATGCCGTGGCCCAGGCAGCGCGGTGCCGCCTGCTGCCGTCTCTTCGTGGCCTCCTTTCATTAGGGGACCCGCTCACGTCCCAGGGACCTTTCCCACGTCGGGGCTGTCACACTGCATTAGCCCTGCCCGGCTCAGTGCTCCGCGCCAGCTCCACACAAAGTCCTTCCCCCCAGTCCCCCCCCCAGCTCAGGTAATTAATGAGCCCAAGCCGCTGCTCTTCCCTGGGGAGCGGGAGCGGGTCCAGGGGCTGTGAACGGGCCCTGCATGGGGGTCCCTGCACGGGTGGCAGTGGCCGAGGGGCTGCAACAAGCCCAGGAGGAGGGAAAGGGGCCAGGCCATGCTGGGGGGGGGAGCACGGCCAGGGCACAGCAGCCTCAGATGCTCAAGTTCCACCGTGGGGTGGAAGGGGCCGGATGCTGCCGGGGCACAACACAAGAGCTGGTCCTGCAGCACCAGGAGGGTTGTGCTGCTGCTGCTGCTGCTGCTGCTGCTGCCCCTTCAGCTGGGCCTGCCAAGCCCGGGCACGTTTTCCTGCAGCTCCCTGGGATTGCTGGATGTGATCAGTTGTTTGAGGGAACCGTTTAATAGGATCCCAGCCTGGGTTGGGTTGAAGGGACCTTAAAGCTCCTCCAGCTCTAACCGCTTCCACTGGAGCAGCTTGCTCCAAGCCCCTGTGTCCAACCTGGCCTTGAACAGAGCCAGGGATGGGGCAGCCACAGCTTCTCTGGGCATCCTGTGCCAGCGCCTCAGCACCCTCACAGGGAACAGCTTCTGCCTCAGAGCTCAGCTCAGGCTCCCCTGTTTGGGCAGGTTCAAGCCATTCCACTTGGCCTGGCCCTACAGGCCCTTGTCCCAAGCCCCTCTCCAGCTTTCCTGCAGCCCCTTTAGGCACTGGAGCTGCTCTGAAGTCTCCCCTTCAGCAGCCTTCTCTTCTCCAGGCTGACCCAGCCCAGCTCTTCCAGCCCGGCTCCAGAGCAGAGCTGCTCCAGTGCTCTCCTATTGCAGCATCCAAACATTACAGTCCTGCCAGCATCTCTCCAGGCACCCGAGTTGCCTGGCACCCATCCGCCAACCTCCCCCTGGCCACACTGCACTGCATCCCCCAATGACCCCAGCCCAATAACAGAGGCATTCTCTAGTGACAGCAGCCTCCAAAGCCAGGGAGGACTGAGATTTGCCAGGTCAACCTGGCTCCAAAGACATTCAAGGAGGGCTGTTGGTGGCAGGGGCTGGTGGCAAGTAGGAAACAAAGGCCCTGCTGGAAAGGAGCTGGACTTTTCATGTGTTTTAAACAGTCCAAGTACCAAGCCCCTTCCAGACAAAAGGCTTGCGATTGGGACTGAGCACAGAAATCCAATCCCAAGGGTAAAGAGAGAACCTGGCCTTGCTTAAGTCAGTGTACCAGCACTTCACTCGTCATTCTGTATGGGGTAGATGGGCTCAGTTTTGTTCCTTGCTCCATCATCAAGGCTGGCTGAATGGGGGCAAATCACCTGCAAAAAGCCTCCATCCACTTGTCTCTCCCAAGCCCCTGAGCCCATCCGGCCTCTGAAGCACCGCAGCCAGGCAGGAAAAGCCTGAGCTGTGCAGCGATGTTAAACCTCCTGGCCCCGAGCAGTGCAACCCTTGTGGCCTGGCTCTGAACCTCTTCTCCATGCAAAACCGTTTCAGTTTCTTGGCAGCCTTGTCCACAGAGCACCCGTGCTCCTCCTGTGCTGAGAGCAGGAGCGCACAGGGGCCGTGTCCTCACCTCTCTTGCAGGGCAGCCTGGTTCCTCCTGGACAGCCGCTCCGTGCGCCACGCTGCCATCGGCCTCTTCTGCTGCGGGGTCTCTGTCTACCTGACAGGCAAGTGCTGGTCCCCCCCTTAGCCGCTGCTGTGAATGCTTCTGAGCTGCTGAGCTTCTTCAGCACCGGCTTTGCTTTGCAAATGGCTTTGCCAGCTCATCGCCGTAGGGTGAAGTTGCTGTTCTTGGTGAGCAGCCCTCACCAGGGCTCCTCAGCTTCAATTCTACAGGTCAAATGCTTCCCTTTAGTCCTTCTTGCTCCTCAAGACGTTCTGCGCTCTCCTTCCAGCTCTCGCCATCTACATGCTGCTACTGTTTGAGCTGGAGGCCGGCATCGCCAGCGCCTGCATCCTCTCCTCTGGCATCATTGTCCTGCTCATCACAGTGACACACGCCCTGGTTCGGGCTTCCCAGGTTTCCCGGCGCGGCCGCTCCGAGGTCTCTCACACCCTGTATGAGAACGACTCTGCCCAGCACGGCGACTCCTCCACCAGCGATCTCAACAACAAGAACGTGGCTGCGCCCCGGCCTCGGCCTGAGATCCACCGGGAATTTTCCTTCCCTCCTTTCCTGGAGCGCAAATCCCAGCTGGGCTCCCCGGCCAGCAGCAACCTCACCTCCTCGGGCAGCCCCGGCCTCCGCTCCGAGAAGGAGAGTTACAACCTGCCCCGAACACACAGGACACTGTCAGCAGAGTCGGGTCTGCTGCAGGCACAGGGCAAGCCCTGGAACAGCATCACGCAGGAGATGAGGAACCTGATGTCTCGCAAACCTGGAGCCTCGGGCAAGGACTCAACTCTGGTGTGAGTGGAAGTGGGACCTTTTCTCCCCATCTCCTCCCAGGGGACCTGCAGGCACCAGGGCCAAGATTTGTGTCTGTATTTAGAGCTTAACGTAGGTCTTGTCCCACCAGAGCAGGGGGTGGCTGTGTTCCCACCATCATGCTTGGAGGTCTGTGCAGCTGCTGCCTGATGCTCTGCTTTATGGAGAAGACACCACCTCCACTCAAAGCCAAAAGTCCCCAGCTGTAACTGCAACAAAGAACCATGTGGGTGAGAAGCAGCAAGTGGACCACATCCATAAGCAGACCTACTCTCCTTCTCCAGCAGATCCCAGCTGAGTTCTCTATCCATCACTTCCTGTGTTCCCTGCCTCCTTCCTTCTTCCTCCCCCATTCCAGCAGCCAGCACTACACCAAGGTAGATCATACAACCACCCATCAGGGCGCAGCCAGGCAGGGGGTAAGAAAACAAGGAAGATGACCGAGGAGCAAGTGGGATGGAAGCAGAGGAGTCTGCAGGCCACAGAGGGTGGGTTTGGGGCAGCAGAGAGCCTGCTGCTCGGTCACTAGCGTGTCTGTTCCCTGAGCAGGGCACAGCTGGCTGAGCAGGGCCACCAACAGCTCTCCACAAGGAAAGGGTTGTGCTAGAGCAGCCCCGGCTTTGCCCAGCAGTGGAGGGACCTGAGAATTACCTGGGTGCCCCCAGAGCAGTGCAGGCTCTCACAGCTGAGGTTCTTGAAGGGGTTTGCATCGGTGCTGCTGCTCCTCCGCTGCGTGCAGGGCAGAGCACAGGTACTAAGGCAGTGCTGCTGCCATGAAACACAAGTAGGCTCAGCTCACTCTGTCCCTCTGACCAACACCTCGCTGGTTACTCAGAGCTTCACCCTGGCCCACAACAGCAGCAGCAGCAGCACACGTGGCTCTTCCCCAGTTCCTTATCATTCAGCAGCTAGTAAAGCATTTCAGGGAGGGAAAAGAGGCCACCAATTCAGAGATTCCTTCTCTCCTCCCTTGCTATTATCCTGAAAGACACCCGTTACCCTGAACACAATACAATTCCTTTGGGAACCGAGGTTAGCCTTGCTTTGATCCCTGCATCCTTGGGAAATTCTTCAGCAGAACAGCTGATTCCAGGAGAGATGAACGCTCAAGCTGCATCCATTGTAAAGTGCCCTCCAAAGCTGTGCACCGGCTCTGCTTCCCACTGCAGGACAGGGGATGGAGACAGCCCTTTTCTTGTTGGCTTTATGAAGAACAGGACAGTTCCTTTCTCCTTTGAAAGGCTCCAGCTCTGCATGTCTTTGTTTTGCTCCGTGCCCTCTGAAACACGCCGAGCCAGCAGGCTCCAAGAGCCCTCAGCCCGAGGCAAGCAACAGAGGGAGGTTTTAGACAGAACTTTCTTGTGTTTTCCTTTTATTATTGTTCTCCCTGAAACCTGATTCAGCGGCTCCCTGGCACACACATGAAACCCTCTCCTTGCAGAATGCCTCCTGAACAAAGCCAAAGCGTGCCTGCATTACATCGTTCCGCAGCCACCCACAAAACACTGAAAGCAAGACCTAGTTTTGCAGAGATATTTCTGTGGCCCAGAGGCAGAGAGAAAAATGCCTCGTAGCAGTCTGCCATTGAAGAGAACTGGAAAAGACAAGCACAGAACTACCCCGTTTCCCTCTTGTAGAGCAAAGGGACAGAGCTGCCCCCCAGAGCACTCCCCAGAGCAGCAGGGTTTGCTTGCTCCGGTGCACCCGTTACTGGGAACAGAACCAGGCAGAGGCCTTGGTGCAGCTTCACAGCTTGAGTAGGTGGTTTCTCCTTCCTCCTGTGCTTGGAGAACATGGAGCTGGGCTGGAGAAGGCGGCAGATGACGGCCAGTCTTGGATCAGGAACTGGCTGGAGGATTCTTGACTTGTGGGGCAACAGCACTGTGAAAAGAAAGAGAGGTCACATCCAGGAGGCAGGGAGGACACAGCAGCCACAGCGATGCGAGGAACCAGGGGCTCCCTCAGATAAAACCTCCCTGCTTGCAGCAGGAGAGTGGCTTAGACAAGAAGCGCTTTCAGAGTGCTGTGTAGGCTACACAGCAACACAGCCCGGCCCCTGTGGGTGGCGAGCAATCTGCAGCCACACCACCACAAAGCCACTCAGCACTGCTCTGGGCTGTGCAGAGCATGACCCAGCCAAGCAGGCAGCAAGGGAAATACAGAACCTGGCCCAGAGGTGTCTGAGCAAGGTCGTGCTGCAGACACAGGGGCTCTGTTCACTGTGGTGGGTTTGTCAGGGGTGGGCACTTGGGAATTGTCTCACTCCTACCCAGCCAGACTCCAGAAAGGAGGAGGGAGGGAGGCAGGGACACATACACTGGCCTCAGGCGACCTGCTNTGTCTGAGCAAGGTCGTGCTGCAGACACAGGGGCTCTGTTCACTGTGGTGGGTTTGACAGGGGTGGGCACTTGGGAATTGTCTCACTCCTACCCAGCCAGACTCCAGAAAGGAGGAGGGAGGGAGGCAGGGACACATACGACCTGCTGGAAGATATCTTAGTAGCTGTAGTTCAACTGCAACCCTACAGAAATGCCTCATCATTCTGCTACCACTTATCTCTGTGGGCCTCTGGGCCAAAAGAGCCATACATGTGACAGAGAACAGCCTAACCCTAACACCTACCCCATCTCAGTAGCATCATCTCACTCCAAACGCTTTTGACACAACAAAAATATGTTTTACACAACCAAGCATCCCTTTTTAAATAAGGAAATAAATTATTTTCCAGTTCCCCTTTTATAAACTGGATCATTTGCTTCCCAGTGAACAAGGCCAGGAGATCACTGGAAAGCAAGCAGTGTGCTCTTTCAAATAACAGTCTAGAATCCTGTCACTGAGAGAACCTCCTTGGTAGATCTGCACTGCACTGTGTCACCAAGGCCTCTGCCAGCCAGGGTGGTCACTTGGGCAGAGGCAGTGGCACATCCCCTCGCTACCTGCGGCCCTGGGCAGCGTTCAGCTGCTCCTTCATGGCTATGGCGTGTTTGAGCAGGCTGTCAATGCTCTTGAAGTACACCGTGCTGTCAGTCATGTTCTTTATGGCACTGAAAGACAGAGAGGGGTGAGGGGGGAGATGGAAGATGGTCAGCATTTCCAAAGGCATTGTGGGTTTGGAGCACACACTGACAGAGAGGACTGGCAATAAACCCCTCAACTTCATAGAATCATAGGATCCCAGCCTGGTTTGGGTTGAAGGGACCTTAAAGCTCCTCCAGCTCCAACCCCTGCCACGGGCAGGGACCCATTCCTTGCTCCAAGCCCCTGTGTCCAACCTGGCCTTGAGCACTGCCAGGGATGGGGCAGCCACAGCTTCTCTGGGCCATCACCCTGTGCCAGCGCCTCAGCACCCTCACAGGGAACAGCTTCTGCCTCAGAGCTCAGCTCAGGCTCCCCTGTTCGGGCAGGTTCAAGCCATTCCCCTTGGCCTGGCCCTGCCAGCACTGCCTGTACCCTAACCCCAACTGTGCTCTCTCCTCAGCTTACACCAGGGAGACACCAGGGAACCACAGGCAGCTTCTTGCTTTGTTTCTACCACTACACCTTTGCCTGTGAACACAACCCTCCTGTTCGGAGGAGGCCCCTGTACCTGCAGGCATACTCCACCGTGTAGATGGCTCCTTGGCTCTGCTCCTCCCAGCTCTGCATGTCAGACTGCAAGAGAAGACAAGGTGACATCATGAGGTGTGTGCTGGGCAGACACAGCCACACACTAGCATTTAAGGGACATTTATTTGGTGTATTTCTGGCAGGGCTCCTAGTTCAGACCAACTCTTTGGATACTCTGGCAAAATTCCCCTTGGCTTTAGCTCTTTTAGCCCATGAGCCAGCTGAGAGCCATGGACAGTCAGGCTGTGAGCAATCAGTAACAGTGCTGAGTGCAAGGGACCAGTTGGATGTTTTGGAGTACTTGTGTGTCCTGGTTTATCCAGCCCAGCAGGCAGCTGGCACTACCACAGCTCCTGTAGAGTTCAGTCCTTAGCCCCCCCTGCCAAGCCAGGTAAAGCTTCTGGGAAGTTCTTGTTTCAGCAGACCTGCCATCCACAAAGGTTTGGACAGCATCCCTGTCCTCCCAACTGCTCTGAACCCCCAGCGTCTGCTCCCAAGCAGCAGTGAGCACCGCGTCCTTCCCGTCATGAGCTGGAAGGAACCCTGTCAACTGGAGCAGTGCTGCACGCAGCCAGTCCTGGCACAGCACAGAGCTGGGCACCAGCTCCAAGGAAAGGGAAAACCAACCGAACAGCACAAGTCACAATGAGAGCACAGCTGAATTCAGAGCTCAATAGATTCCTATTGCAAAATCCCTCAAGTAGTCTGGGCGCTCTTGAAAACTACATTCTCATGGGAGCTAATTCTCCCCTCTATTCTGCTGGGTTTAGTTACAAGCCAGAGGAAACCCAAGGGCCTCTTTCTATGGGTGAAGGAGGTGGGGTAGGAGTTTGGACTTCATCCAAACCCATTTCTGCTGTTCAAAGGCTGTCCTCCAGCAGGACGCTTGACCGCACAGCTTGAGACCACAAAAGAAGCAAGCCTGTGCATGCCACGCTCCAGGCAGTTCCCTGCAGGACCCACATCCCACACAACACCACGGCTGCTTATGTTGCTGGGACCAGCATTGAGGGCAGAGGATGCACAAACTTCCCTGCAGCTCCTCCCCCTGCTCTCCCCAAGAGGTGCCAGGTGATCTTGAACAACCACATAGCCCTGCATGGCTCAGGTGTGGGTGGCACAGCCTGTGCCCTGCCGCTGCCCAGCACTGGGATGGTTTAGTCATATCCCATTATCAGAGGCAGTGATGCCTGTTCCCAGCATTCCCACCACTTCCTGGGATTTTCATGGCCTTAATTAGGAATAAGAGCCTTTCCCTAGAGCTCCACACATCTTAATCTTTCCTTGATGTCCTTTCTTCAGATTCCCAGCTATGCCCTTGGATGCAGTTTAAGAACTAAAGCAAGCTATTAATACCCAACAGCACTACTGATTTATTACTAGTGCTTGGGAATAAACTAATGAGGAGCTGTAAGTTCTCCAAAGAGCAGAGACATGCAGGCAGGCTGCTCGGTGTGGAGCAGGGCTCAGCAGCACAGCCTCAACGTGCGGAGGCAGCGAGAGCCTTCACCAGGGTCTTATCAGCGAGGTGGTAAATCTGCTCAGAGATGGGAGGAAGGGATTCAGATGAGTGTTTTCTCAAATCACAGCAAGTTGCTTGTTGTAAAGGCATGGGGGTGACCTTCTCCCTGCAGAAACTTTTCTGCCACCCCCCTCCTTCCCAGTTTTTCCAAGGCTTAACCCTGGGAATTTCAAAGGCTGCGTCTCAGGACCATTCACAGCCAGAGATGGAGTTGCTGCATGGCTGAAGAAAAGCTGGAAAGCACCAATAAATCCCATTTCCTTTATACATTACTTACATCTTGGGACTAAATTACTTAAGAACAGATCCATACAGAACATTTCTTTTTCTTCTTTTCTATTCTGAAGCATTTAAAGCACTTTAATGCCTTTGCTCTGATCCAGATCAAACCTGACAGCGTGTTCACGGTGCACAGCCCTGCTGACACCCTCCTGTTCCAGTCTCTAACCACAAAGCCAATGGGCTCTGGCACAGCAACCCAAAATAGCCATCCTCATCTAATGGAATGCTGTGACCATGGCCCTAAGCACATCCCTCCCTCCTGGGGTTTGGCTGCCTGGGCTTGTCAGGCTCAGCCTGTTCACTGCAAACAGCAGTGCCTGAAACTGGGATAAAATGAGAGTGGGATCAAGGACAACAGAGAGAACCTGGCCACCAGCCCATTACCAGCAGCTTGGCAGCACAGTCAGGCCTGAGTTATGTCTAATCCTCCCAGTTCCTACCAGTTACCAGCAGGGAGGAAAACATGGGAACCTGATGGGGCTGGAGAAAACGTCCCTCACAGCAGCAATATTCCAGCTGCTACAAACCATTTTCTTTCCATTCTCTCCCAGCTCTTGCCACACTTCTAGCACTGGAGAGGCAAACAGGCCCTGGGGTGACACCAGGGCACCGTGTGATCAGCTCAGCTTTGTCCTGCCATGCACTGTTACTGCAGGGAGCTCCTCCTCGTGCCAAGGCCACCGCTGCTCCAGCCGGGCTAGAGAGCAAGGCAGGAGGGAGGCTGCAAGGCTGAACATGAAGGCACTGAAGAGCAAAGGGATCCGATGCTTGTGAGGCTGCAGCCACACAGAGGGTGCAGGGTCCTCACAGATGCTGCTGGCATTCACAGGACAGCGTGACCTCCTTTCTCACAAGTGAAAACAGCAGCAGTTCTGGCTACAAAGGAAGATTCCCTGGGAGGGCTGCAGTTGGGAAATGAACTTGGATGAGCCAGAGAGGTCACAGAACAATGCAGGTAACTGCAAAGAGCAGGGAAAATGAGAGAACCAAAGGTTCTCAGGACCTTAGCATGGCATAAACCCCACTGCTCAACACCACTCTGTGCCTGGCACCTTCCCTCAGTGCCGCTTCCATCAGTGCTGCTGCGATGTCCCCCACCTTCCTCCCTGTTAGGCACCGCTCAGGAATGGGAACTGATCTCTCCCCTCTGCAAGACTTGTCACACAATTTGTTCCATTTCCTTTTGTTCAGGACACATTCCCTGAAAGTGGGACTATCCTGATTAAACGAAAGCAAGTGACAGCTCAGGAATAAGATTACAACCCTGTCTCCTGCATGCCAGTGGCACAAGCAGCACGTGCTGTACACACACATACATCTCTATACACCAACCACTGCATACAGACACCTATATAAAACATTAATAAATAATTGAATAATAAAGTGTCACAATCCAGGTTAATTTGGAAAGCAGGGCTGTAAAGCAAAGGTGAAAAATGGGGCCTGACAGTGCATTAGCATAGACATGAAGCAGTAATCTATTCATGAGACATCACTCCTAATGAATCATGACTGGCAGAAGAGGGAGAAGGACAACAAGGCTGGCATTAAAGAGTCTGTGCTCTGGAGGAAAGGAGGAACACAGCTGTGAGATGCGATTCATTATCTTGCCTTGCCTCATGTGGGCTCTGCTCAGTTGTCCCTTCCCTCCTCCTATTTTATGTAGGAAATAAAAACCTCCCATTGCAGGCAGGGGTAATAAGGTTCAGCATCTCCCTCCTCCCTCTACAAAACAGACTACTCCTTTCTCTTTGTCTCCATGCACAAACCCAGCTGTGAGAGCATAGCATCATGCCTGCACTCTCCAGTTGCTTTTTGCCTTGGGTCCACAGGTAAATTCGCACCATCCTAGTCCACACCAAGCTGGGGTCCTGCAGCATCTCACAGCCCAACAGCCGTTTCCTCCCTCCTTCCCACTCCTCCTTAGGGAGTTGAAGTAGGGACAAGAGGCCAGGGCAGCAGAGCACTTTGTGCTCCAGTGGGGCAGCTCCGGAGGCCGAACGGAGCCCAACTCACCTTGTGCTGGGCGAGCTCGGGGAGGGACCTGCGCACGTGCTCCTGCAGGCGGTACAGTGCCACCGAGGGCTCGTTGGCCAACACGTACATGCTCTCCGTGAACTTGTCTGTGACTGCAACAAGACAACAGCAGGCATGGGGGAGGAGAGCTTGGGAAGGCCCTCATCCCTTGGGAGAGGAGAGCTCGGGATGGCCCTCATCCCTTGGGAGAGGAGAGCTCGGGATGGCCCTCATCCCTTGGGAGAGGAGAGCTCGGGGTGGCCCTCATCCCTTGGGAGAGGAGAGCTCGGGGTGGCCCTCATCCCTTGGGAGAGGAGAGCTCGGGATGGCCCTCATCCCTTGGGAGAGGACAGCTTGGGATGTCCCCTATCCCTTGGGAGAGGACAGCTTGGGATGTCCCCTATCCCTTGGGAGAGAAGAGCTTGGGATGTCCCCTGTCCCTTGGAAGAGCCACCTTGGGATATCCGCCATCCCTTGGAAGATCCGCCATTCCTTGGAAGATCCAGCCTGGGATGTACCCTGTCCCTTGGGAGAGCCGAGCTTGGGCTGGCCCTCATCTCTTGGGAGAGAAGAGCTTGGGATGTCCCCTGTCCCTTGGAAGAGCCACCTTGGGATATCCGCCATCCCTTGGAAGATCCGCCATTCCTTGGAAGATCCAGCCTGGGATGTACCCTGTCCCTTGGGAGAGTCAGCTTGGGATGGCCCTCATCCCTTGGGAGAGGCAGCTTGGGATGTCCCCCATCCCTTGGGAGAACCAGCCTGGGATGTCCCCCATCCCTTGGGAGAGCCAGCCTGGGATATCCCCCATCCCTTGGGAGAGCCAGCCTGAGATGTCACCACTGCCACGGTCCCCTACAAGCCCTGGTTGTTCTGGTTTCAGGGTTATGGCCATCACTGACCAGTTTGGAGGGGGCAGGAGCTGAGCAGAGCCCAGGCTCTGCTCCTGTGCCCAGCTGGGAATGCTGCTTCTCCCAACCTGTCTTGCTAAAGGACATCCAGCGGGGTCCTGCTGCTGCTCCCCAGGGTGATGTCCTACAAAAGCCCATGGAGGAAGGCTGGTGGCTGCTGTGCCTCTTCCCCTCCTTACTCCCCTCTCATCCTGGCTCGGGCTCTGTCCAGGCCCCACTCCACATGGGAATCTTCCCAAGTGAGTCACAGCTCTGGTCCCTCTTTCCCTGCAGGCTCACAAGGAGAATTATCAGCTCCTGACAATTAAAAGCCCAAACTCGGAGCTTGTTTCATTGCTCATAGCAAGGGGGTGCTCGGGGAGTGTTTGCCCTGGGCGGAAGCAGAACAAGCGCAGCTCCTGCCGCAGTTTTGGGTCTCCCCTCCTCCCTTCGGAGCTTCGGGTTCAGTGACAACCGCTCGGATGCCCCGGGTCTGTGATGCCAGGATACAGCGGAGCTGCAGGGAATGAGCTCGGCAGGAAGGATTCTTCCCCCCGGGACAGGCACAGCCGCTGTGGGCCCATCTGACACCAGGGACCCAACGGGCCCAAGGCAGAGCCGGGCTCCGAGGGCCCCCACGGCGCTGCCCCCAGCTGCGGGGTTCTGCCGGGCTCCTTGTCGCGATTTATAGGTCCCTATCGCGACTGAAGCCCGCGGGGCCTTTCCGGGCTCTGTTGTGACCGCGACACCCAATTATCAGCCACTGAATCGCCACCTGCGGCCTTCCCACGACCCGCAGGGCCCTGTCGCGACCGGTCCCGCGGCTGCCGAACCCCACCGAGAGCCCGCTCGCACCTTTCTTCACCTTCAGCTGCATCTCCGGCTCCTCCATCCCACCCCGTCCGGTCCCGTTCGGCCCCGTCCCGTTCCGTTCCCTCCCGTCCCGTCTCCTCCCGCCGCTTCCGCCCGCGCCCACCAAATCCACCGCCTCCTCCTCCCTGCAAAGGGCTCCGGCTGGAAACACCGCCCCGGCGCCGCCGTTCCCCCGGCGCCGCCGTTCCCCCAGCGGTGCCCCCCCGGCGCTGTGCGGGACAGAGGGGCCGGGAGCTCCCCCCCCCCACGCCCTTGGAGCCGCCCCACCGGACCCGTTACCGCTCGCAGCCCCGCCACCAAGGGCAAATGGAGGGGAGGGGACCGGGCCCCTCCGCTCCGCGCCGCGCCGCGCCGGAGGAAGGGGAAGTGCCCGGGCAGGACGCGGGGCCCCGCGGCGGAGGATGGCGGCCGGCGGTGGGGGGGCCGCGGGTTAAGCGAGGACGGGTCCGTTCGGCTCGGCCCCGCTGCGGGCAGGAGGGCGGGCGGGCTCCGGGCCTGGGGAGGGAGCGGGAGGGCACGGAGGGGGGGGTGCTCCGGGAGTCGGCAGCCCTGTCCGCCCGCTCCGCTCCGCGGTGTCCCCTGTCCGCCCGCTCCTAACGCGTTCTTGTGTGGCAGCTGCCCCATGGAAGGGGAAGGAGCAGCGGCTCGGCCCGAGGAGACCCCGCCGGCCGCCGAGGCTGCGCGGGAGCTCCCGAGAGAGGGTGAGAACGGAGCCGGGGGAGCAGCAGGTGCAGAGGAGCTGGGTGCGAGCGGGCACACGGGGGACAGCGGTGCCCCCGCCGCGGGTCTGCAGCCGGCCCCGGCCCCGGCACGCTTGGGCCGTGGGGATGGTGAGTGCTGGGGGTGGCTGGGCTGCGGTGGGGCAAGGGCGCACCCGGGAGCTGGGGATCGCCTCTGGGTGCCTGCAGTGATGGTTGGGTCTCGTTGTGCCACACGGGGAGCCCAGGCTGCTCCCCGGGGAGCTGCACCAAGGGCCCCAGCCCCTGCCGTGGTTTTGCAGGTGGAGCGGATGCGCTCCCAAAGCCCTCGGTGGACGGACAGAAGAGCACCGAGCTCTCGGCTCTTGACAGTGAGTGTTGCAAAGCCTGGCGCTCAGCTGGGTCCCTCATCCCTCAAAGAGAGCTGGAGAACAGCCTTGCTGCTGCTGGTCCCTCCCGTAACAGGGCAAGGCCGAGGCCAAATCACCTTGGTGATGTCTTGCGCTGGCAGTGAGAGGTCGCTGCAGCTCCATGCAGTGGAATGGGAAATGGCAAACTCTTCATGTGCTTTCCTAATTAAACTGGGACTCGTGTGTTGAAAACACATTCCATTTGCTAGTGGAGCTCTTCAGGGGTAGGAAATATGAGGATGAGCATGAGGTATTCCTCGTGTGCCGTTAAGGCCAGATCCCTGCCTCTCACAGTGCCCAAGATGGACCCTGCCCCTCCTTAGGCAGCTGCTTTATCTCCCTGCTCAGCTGTGGGTCCAGTCCCTGTGGCACTGCTCAAACCTCATCTTGTGTTTAGTTGCAGAGCAATAATTTGGTTTTCACAGCTCAGTTTTTTGCCAGGGACAGGAGGGAACAGCTTGAGATCACACACAGGAGACCTGAGAGTGCAGGAGGCTTTTGGTCTCCTCAGTGTGGTTCCTCCCTGTGCACGGAGGAGACCTGTCCTGACTCTCTCCCCTCTCTGGGAGCAGGTTTCCCCTTGAAGCACTCGAACACGCTGACGAACAGGCAGCGAGGGAACGAGGTCTCAGCCCTCCCGGCCACGCTGGACAGTGAGTGCCACCACGCCTGGCCCGCAGGCACCGGGTGCTGGGCTGGGAAGCGTTGGAGCCTGATGGGTGAACTCTTTCTGTCCCCCAGCACTGTCCATTCACCAGCTCGCGGCCCAGGGGGAGCTCAGCCAGCTCAAGGAGCACCTTCGGAAAGGTACCTGTGCCTCTTTGGGCTCTCACCCCACATCGCTCCAGGGCACTTTCATAAACCCTCAGCTTAGTTTGAGAGCCTTTGCTGGGTTTACTGAGAGGACACGGAGCAGAGGGGGCTCTACCCTTCCTATCTCTCATGTCTCATCCATGTTTGTGCAGGAGAGAACTTGGTCAATAAACCTGATGAGAGAGGTTTCACGCCGCTGATCTGGGCTGCAGCCTTTGGAGAGATTGAAACAGTCCGGCACTTGCTGGAATGGGTAAGACCAGGCTTACACAGCTCCTTGTTAACAGGAGACCCCC
>NDXB01019809.1:4801-17431 GCA_002631895.1 Agapornis roseicollis | reverse complement strand
TTAAAAGGATCCCCCCCCCCCCCCCAGTCCCAGTGGCTGCCAAACTGTCCAGCCCCATCCTGGCATTGCCACAGCCAATCTTTCCCATGGCTCCAAACAGGACATGTTTGCAAAGCAAACGGCTCAGGCACTGTCAGATGCTACTCCCCATTGGGCTGTGAGCTAAGTCAAGAGCATGAAGAGACTTATCTCACAGCCAGCAAGAACTGTTTGTAATTAAATATCTGCTTATTGGTAATTTGAGATCAAGCTTATCACTGGGGCCCTGTAATCTGCCTGCAAATGTGCTCACCGAGGCATCATTGCAGCTAATGAACTCATTGCTGCAACGTCCTTGAGTGCTGGGCTTGCAGTCAAGGACTGTCTGGGGGTAAGCAGGAACTAGAGCCTCCTGTGCTCTGGATCAAGTTGCTCCCCAAAGCTGTCCCATATCCAACCTTTAGCAAGCACTCACAGCTCTTAAGCACTGCCCAAAGCCTGTTACCTTATTAGCAGCCAGTCTGAAGTGCATTACTAGAGAGACAAACAGAACCCAAAATAAATAAGGTGGTACACTGATAAGGGGCATAATGAAGTCCAGGAGAGGTCTGTGGTAGCAAGGGCTTGGAGGGCAGGGAGGTCTTCTATGTATATTCAGTCATAAAAGAGACAGTGGATACTGTACAGGCATCTTGACAGGCCAGGGAACACCTTGACTTGATGGGTTCCTGAGCAACAGGAACCACATGAGGCTTCATTTACTGACACTGGAGAAGGGCTTTTGAGTCCTCACCTGGGATGTTGATGATGATTAAAACACACCTGGTTCACTGGGAACCCGTGAGCTGCCTCTGCCCCCTGCAACCCAGCTCCATCCCAGCACCTTGGGGCTCCCTCACCCTAACGCTGCCACCGTCCCCAGGGTGCTGACCCCCACGCGCTGGCGAAGGAGCGGGAGAGCGCCCTGTCCCTGGCCAGCATGGGCGGCTACACCGACATCGTCACCTTGCTGCTCGAGAGGAATGTGGACATCAACATCTATGACTGGGTGAGTGCCAGGCCTGCCTGCTCAGGCAGTCCTGTGAGGAACCACAGGTGTGGGTTGGAAAGGATTGGAGATAAGGAAAGAAATTCTTTGCTGATAGGGTGCTGAGGCACTGGAATGGGTTGTCCAGGGAGGTTGTGAATGCTCCATCCCTGGCAGTATTCAAGGCCAGGCTGGATGAAGCCCTGGGTGCCATGGTTTAGTGTTAGGTGTCCCTGCCTATGGCAGGGGGGTTGGAACTGGATGATCCTGAGGTCCTTTCCAACCTTAACTATTCTATGATTCTATGATTCTAAGACCACACAGTTCCAAACCCCTGCCATGGGCAGAGACACCTTCCACTAGAGCAGGTACCCCAAGGCCCATCCAACCTCAGCTGTTGGCACTGGTGGTGTTTCCAGCCATAAGGACACAGTGCACTGAAGTCACTGTATAACAAAGGGAATAAAACCTTTCCTGTGAGCAGCAGGAGCAGGGTGAGGGCGGCCCCACGGGAGGCTGGCAGTGACCCAGCCCCTTCCCTTTCCCTGCAGAACGGTGGCACTCCTCTGCTCTACGCCGTGCGTGGCAATCACGTCAAGTGTGTCGAGGCCCTCCTAGGTAACAGGGAAGCTCTGCTCGGTGGTGACCGGAGCAACTGCCCAAGGACGGGCACCTTCTGGGGGTCCCCTCACGCTGTGCTGACCCAGAGGGGACCGATCCCCACTGCTTGCAGCTCGAGGCGCTGACCTGACGGAAGAGGCAGATTCTGGCTACACCCCGATGGATCTGGCTGTGGCCCTGGGACACAAGAAAGGCAAGTGTCCCCCCTGCCTGGCAGAGAGCCCTGAAAGGCCTCCAGGCAATCCCCAACTTCCAGCCCTGCTTGGGGCTTTCCTTGGCTCTCCAGCACAGCTCCCTGCTCTGGCACGCAGAGAAACCAAGCTGAATTAATGGGTCCTTTGCTTGCTCCCCCTCCAAACCAGAGCTGTGCTGAAGATAGGGTGGGGACACAGGAGATAGGGACAGACCCTTGGATAAAGGAGTTTTCCAGTGTCCCACTGGAAAACAGGGTCCTGCACACGGCAGTCGTGGCTTTTCACAGCTTGGCTTCCCCGTGTGTCACTGCTCTCCCCTCCGTTAGTCCAACAGGTTATGGAAAACCACATCCTCAAGCTATTTCAGAACAAGGAGCTGGAATGACACAGCTGCTCCTGCTGCAGCTCCAGCGCTGCTCCCGCCTGGCACTGGGCTCTCCTCTGGGAACACCATGACCTTACGCAGCCATTCTGGAATGGGCAGTGGTGTGATGCTTCAAGCAAGGAGGACATGGAGGAAGCTGGGAACTGCTTGTCCTGGGTGCATCGGTGCCTCTTCTGGAGGTGACATGGCCATGGGGCCTCACACCAGGGACACTCACTCTGCTGCTGTGTACAGGCTCAGCTGCTGCGCTCGTGTTCGCATTCAAACCATGCAAACAGGTACCATGTCCTTGGAATTAAACTCGAAAGCAGCCGTGTGTAGCCCTGTCCTGTCACAGCTGCTAGGCCCTGATCCAGCACCAGCTACTGGGCAACCATGAGGGGAACTGGGCCAACCAACCTCTTCATAGCCTGGTATTCCTCTCTGGAGCTGTGTCTTTGAAGAGGGAAGCTCCCTCTTACTCCCATGAACTTGCCAAGCCCTCCCTCCACAGTGCTGTAACCAGCCAGGGCAATACCCACAGGCAGAGCAGAAGCCAGCAGGAAGCATCACCCTGCCAGCCAGGAGCGCAGCACGGTGCCATCCCAAGCTGGAGCCTGCAAGGCTGCATAGAGCTGCTCCAAGGTCAGGGGTGGTTGGGAAAGGTGAGAGAGAGCCAGAGCCCACGGAGGAGACACTTCTCTCTTCTGCTCCAGCCATGCACCAGCATGGCCATGGCAAAGCCATGGGCTCAGCCCCAGGGTGCCACTTGCCCAAGGAGCAGCCAGGATGGAGCAGGGACATCATTTATTCATCCAGTCACATAGGCTGCGTCCCACCATGGGCTCAGTCCAGCCCGTGGATCTCTGCACTAGTGTCCCTCTGTCACTGCCATCCCATGGGACATGGGTTCCTCTCAGCACCTCGGGGTGCAGCTAGGGGCTGTATGTCTGTCCCCCCCTCCACACGGGGAGCACAGGTGATGGGGAGCAGCCCCCCTGTGCTGCCCTAGAGCCTCTCCCCAAGCACCTTGAGGTGATACACAACGATCCTGCCAAAGAAGTCAGTGCTGTTCTCAAAGGTGATCTTCAGCTTATCCAGCACCGTCTCCTCCAGCTGGAATCTGTGTGGGGCCTGTAAAGGACTGAAACAGGCAGGGGGATGCCAGGACAAGTGCAGACCCACTCCAAGGGGTGCACTATAGCTGGGGATGTCTGGAGCAGCTGCAGCAGCAGCCCCCACAGGTCTACATTTAAATCACCGCCCTGCCATAGCCCCCCTGCCCTCCACCGCCTCGGGGGGCTCTGAACCCCTCTCCAAGGGGCTCGACCCAGCCTGCAGCACAGCAAAGGATATCTGCATGGCATTGCTGTCCTCGGGGTACAGGGTGGAGATGTGCTCCAGTTCTTCACCTGCTTTGCACCCTGCGGGGAACAAAATCCTCCCTGTTTCTGCTTTGCTGCAGGACCAGGGCCAGGTCCCCATCTGCTTCCAAAGCATCCCGGAGAAGCCCAGGTCCCAGCTGTTCACCCCTTTCTGCTCCAGCCCACGGCCTCAGCCCTTCCAGCGGTTTAGGAACAGATGACAAATACCCTTGTGGGATGTGGGTGTGGGTAAGCCGAGGCAGAAGGACCCCCGTGCCCCCAGCCCAGCTCCTCACCTTCCAGTGTGCACAGCCGGCTGGAGAATCCCCCCTGGAACTGGATGTGAAGCTGCGAGATCTTGACAGAGCGGGGGAAATCCAGGGTGAGCCATTGGCACGTGCCCTGAGGGCAGGAATGACACCAGGGGCTCTGTCACAGTGGGGACAATGCGGGGTTCACCGCGTGCACGGCTCCCATCCCACCCCCATCCTCATCCCCAAACCTGGTCCGAGTTCCAGCACGTCTCCTCGCTCGCATCGAACATGTGCTTCTTCCCGAAGTGCTTCACATCCCGGTTGAGCACGGAGCTCACCCTGCAGGGACACACGATAGGGACAGCGTCAGTGTTGGGACCAGAGGCCCCTCCTGGCAGCGGTGGCCGCAGCATCCCGCTGCATCCCCCCCCCCACAAGGGGCCGGGACTCACCGTGTGGCCGTGTCGGAGCAGATCAGGGGCACCACGGGCATCGCTGCCTGCAGAGAGACAGCGAGGGATGAAAATGGGGACCCCCAGCAGCACTGGGGACATCCTGAGCAGTGCTGGGGACACTCCAGCAGCACTGGGGATATCCAGCAGCATCAGAGGCNATCCCCCCCCCCACAAGGGGCCGGGACTCACCGTGTGGCCGTGTCGGAGCAGATCAGGGGCACCACGGGCATCGCTGCCTGCAGAGAGACAGCGAGGGATGAAAATGGGGACCCCCAGCAGCACTGGGGACATCCTGAGCAGTGCTGGGGACACTCCAGCAGCATCAGAGGCATCTGGGCAGCACTGGGGACCCCTGAGAAGCAATAGAGACCCACGGGCAGCACTGGGGACCCCCAAGCAACACTGGGGAGCCCTAAGCAGCATTGAGGACCCCCGAGCAACATCAAGGACTCTTCAGTACTTGGGACCCTTGAGCAGCACTGGGGACCCCAGGCAGCATTGGGGAATCCCCCCGACACATCACTAGGGACCCCCAGCAGCATTAGAAGCATCCGGGCAGCACTGCGGAACCTTTAAGAGCCTTGAGGACCCCCGGGGCCATCGCAGCACCGCCGGACCCCGCTCCCACTGCGCCCCGCGCCCATCCCCGTCCCCTCCGGCCGCCCGCGCTCACCGCCCGCCCGGCGCAGGAAGAGGCGGAGCAGCTTCCCCGGGACCCACCCCCCGCCTCCGACCTCCGCCGCAGAGCTCCGCCCTCCCTCCCCTCCCCCCGCCGCTCTGGGGACCTGCGGGAGCATCCCCCAGCGCCCTGTGCTCTCCGACACCCCCGAGCCCCCCTCCTGCATTCCAAGGCTATGGGGATGCTGCACGTCGGGGCCCCCCCATGCAGCATCCCCGGGGGTCACCCCCCATCCCACCCCCGGTGCTTCACCCCCTCTGCAAAGGCCTCCCCACCCCAAGCCCCGCGCCCGGCCCCTGCAGGGTTCTGGGGGTGCTTCCCCGCCCCGGCTCCAGGGGTCCCCGCCGGGCTGGGGTTGGGTGCTGCGGGAGGGGGCCCGGTGCCGTCCCGGGACAGCGCGGTAGGTGGCACTGTGAGAGCGGGAGAGAGCGCGGGGAGGGCAGGAATCCCTGCACATCCCAGCATCCCTGGGCACCCCAGCAACCATCCTCGCATGCTCCAACATCCCTGCACGATGGGGTATTCCTGCACTTGGAGCACCCCTGTGTGTTCCAGCATCCCTGAACGCTCCTGCACCCCTGCACATCCCAGCATCCCTGAACCCTCCTGCATTCTTGTGTGTTCCAGCATCCCTGAACGCTCCTGCATCCCTGCACACCCCAGCATTCCTGAATGCTTTTACATCGCTGCACACCCCAGCATCCCTGAACACTCCTGCATCCCTGCACGCTCCTGCATCCCTGCACACCCCAGCATTCCTGAATGCTTTTGCATCCCTGCACACCCCAGCATCCCTGAACACTCCTACATCCTTTCACACCCCAGCATCCCTGAACGCTCCTGCATCCCTGGACACCCCAGCATTCCTGAATGCTTTTGCATCCCTGCACACCCCAGCATCCCTGAACGCTCCTGCATCCCTGAACGCTCCTGCATCCCTGCACACCCCAGCATCCCTGAACACTCCTACATCCTTTCACACCCCAGCATCCCTGAACGCTCCTGCACCCCTGAACGCTCCTACATCCCTTCACACCCCAGCATCCCTGAACACTCCTGCATCCCTGAATGCTCCTACTTCCCTTCACACCTCAGAATCCCTGAATGCTCCTACACCCCTTCACACCTCAGAATCCCTGAACGCTCCTGCATCCCTGCACACCCCAGCATCCCTGAACACTCCTGCATCCCTGCACACTCAATCTCTACATGTTCCACCATCCTCCTCCATGCAAGTCACGAGCACGAAGCTCCAATCCTCCTGCTTCCCAGCATGGCAGCCTCTCAGCAGGGCCGGCAATCTCGCGGGCATCGCAGTGGGAAGCCCGGAGCAGCTGTGCAGGGAGAAATCACCTCCCAGCCGCACACAGAACCACAGGAGCTGCTTCAATTGATCCTTTACCGGCATCTGGAGCCGCTGGGCTTGCCTGCGCACATGCATGTCAGGGAGCACACACGCCTGTGCTGACACACACCAGCACACGCGTGATGGGCTCCGTTTTCCTCCTCCTCCCTCCCCATGTCCCCCCGCCGAGTTTTGCCTGAAGAATTGGGTCAAAACCCGCCGGAGCCGTGCTTGGCCCTGGGCTAACTGTGTGCTGGGGACACATCTGCCCCTTGTGCCACTGCTCCCCACATCACCTCCTGCCCGTGCCTGCTGTCCCTGTCCCCATCGCCCCAGTGACCCTGGGGGGAACGGGAGCAGCGCTCCGGCCGCGGGGGCTCTTCAGCCTCAGCATCTTCCTCACCCTCTCGCTCTCGAGGAACGAGGCAGGCGCTGACTGCGGCTGTGCCGGCAGCAGCTTGGCGCTGGCGCTGGCTCCCGGCTGCAATCCAGCCCTCCGAGGGGGGGCTTTGCTTTCTATCCAAGAGCTAATGGAAAGGCTGGTGCCAAACCAAGGCTCCGGCACCGATCCAGACCCCCCGCTCCCATCGGCCGTGAGCTCGCAGCCGTGAGCCACCGGGGCGCTGGCCCGGTGCCGGTGCCGGCGGTGCAGGAAGCGAATGCCAGTGCCTTTTGTGTGGCGGGTGCCGGCGTGTGAGCTCTGCGGCACGACCCCGGCCTGGCCCGGCTGCGGCTTCCGAAGCAGCCGCGAGTCTTGTGCCCTTCGCCGTTAATTACCCGCTCCCATTGATTCCCACTTCCGCGTAAACACGGGATTACCGGTGACTGCGGCACGGGCGGCATTCAGCCCCTGCCTGTTCTCCTCTGCCTTTATTCCCCTCCCTGAGCAGAGGGGTCGAGGGTCCCTGAGGCACCAGGCAGGTCAGGATTTGGCACAGCCGGTAATTGATGCTAAATACCAATGTGGTGGCATCTCCATGCTGGGAAGGAGCGGTGCTGAGAAGCGATGCGTGCACCCTCTGCAAGGGGATTGATAAACGATATAATCATAATTATCTTATAATAACCCTGATTTTAAGTCACAAACCGGTGTTTCTCCCGAAGGGGTGAGGACACTGGGCTCATGGCTGTGTTGCTGCGGTGCCAGTGTCCTCCCTGCCGGTGCCATGGCACAAGGGATGCCGGAGACATGGCACATCAATGGTGTGGGGTAGAATATGCCATTAATCAGCTTGGCTCCCTAATGGGAGATGCTGTAGGCAGCCAGGAGGGCAGTTATTGCCCTGGCTTAAATGAACCAGCACCGTGTCCCATGTCCGCTCCCAGTCCCTGCTGGCTGCTCCTCCCAAATCAACCCCTGCACCATGGAGTGGGTGCTGGTGGGGTGGGTGCTGCAGGAGGGCGAAGGAGCGGGTCCGGCTGCCAGAAGGGGGAAGGGAAGGAGGCAGTTACTATGGAAACAGAACATAAAATCAATGCATCCTGCCGTTGGGTTTGGAGGGAAGTTGGGCCTGGCCAGGCCAGGGTCTCTGTGTCCCCAGGGGGATGCTGCACCCCCAGACTCTTCCATGCCCTCACTGCCATGCCCAGGTCATGCCATGGGGCAGAATTGGCACCAGCCAAAAGCAGAAACCAGCCACAGCCAGGGCGAGAAGCAGGGGACAAGGGGCTGAGGGCAGGATGGAAGAGTGTCCATGGTGTCCATGGTGCTGGGTCTCAGCCCATCCCTTCTGCCCTGCTCCAGCCCCGGCTTTGGACGAGGCACGAGATGCCAGTTTCCCCTGTCATGGAGGTATTCATCCATCCGTCCATCCATGCATCCATCCATGCATCCATCCACGCACCCACCCTCCCTCCCGCCCCCTGCCTGTCCCCGTGGCAGTGCCCCGAGCGCTGGCCCCAGCTGCAGTGGCAGAGGCCTCATTAATAAGCCTCCCTCCCGATGAATGTGGCAGCTCTCCTGGAACCAGCTCCATCAGCCGCCCGCGGACCTGAGCGGAATAACAAGCGGCTCCGTGGGGCTCGGGACGGGGTCCCCCCGGCAGTGCAGGGACTGGGGCTGCACATGGAGGGTCCCTGGCACCCCAGTCCCTCGGTGCTCAGCACCCACAGGATGGCAGCGGCGATGCTGCTCAGCACCCTGGTCACAGTGCTGTGGTCCTGGCTGCCAAACTGGAGCTGAGGAGGGTCTCAGGCTCTCCGCCCCCCCAAACTGGCTCTGTTATTGGGGTGACAAGGGGTGTTCTGTGACATGCTCACAGAGAGCCAACCTCTCCATTCCCTGCAGTGTTCCCATGCTTGTCCCCACACTGTGGGTTGGCCACATCACCTCTTAATTGTGGCTCTTGATGGGAGCGAGAGCTGGCTGAGACCTCTCAAACTCATGTCACGTGGCTCCTGGCCCCTCTGCTGTCCCCTGCGTGTCTGGGGCCAAGCCAGAGCTGTGCTGGACCCATGGGGACACCCCCAGCCCCACATTGGAGCCAGAGCCCCACCAGGTCTCTGCACCTCACAGTTGGACCCCCCACCATTGCCACCACACACCCCAATTGCCCCATGACCACCTCCCTGCATCCCTGTCACAACAAAGGAAAACATCTCTGGATGGAAACTGCAGGAGGGTCGTCACGGCAACACTGCTGCAGGATTTCACCAGAAACCCAGCATTCTGGCTCAAAACGATGCTCAGGGCCCTGCTCGCCCTGGCACACACAGTGCCAAACCTGCCAGGGCTGGGACCAAGGGAGCAGGACCCAGGGATGGAGTCACCCCATCCACTGCTGCCTGGGGCCACCCAGCCTGTCCCCAGTGAGGTCGGGAACGTGGGGTGCAGCAGGGACCTGGTGATGGTGGGTGCTGCTGTGTCGGAGAAGCTCTGGGCAGAGCCATTGGTTCTCTGGGGGCAATGCCCCAGGGGTGGGCTGGATGTGGGGCTGGGGGTGTGGAAGGCACCCTGAGCCAGGCAAGGATGAGGACATGGGGGCATCTCCCTGTGCCAGGCAGAGCTGGCTCTCCCACCTGGATAAGGGATGGCCATGGTGAGATGCTGGGGCTCCAGGCTAGGCCCAGAGGAAAGGGGGACTCCACAAAGTCACCTCCCAGCTGGAGGGACCAGCAAGGGGGACACTGGGGCTCCAAACCGGTGCCAGTGAAAGAGCTGCTCCCACCACCAGCACCAGGGGCTGCAGTCCCCAGGCGCGGAGCTGCTGGCACAGGGGAGAGGTGTTGTTAAATCCCCATCCATAAGCTGCGCTGGCTGGTGGCTGTTGTGACATTTATCTGCACTCGAGAGGAGAGTGCCTGTTCCTCACTGCCAGCACCTTCCTCGGCAAAGGCAAACAGCAGAGCAGCCACCCTGGTCCTGCTGGGGCCCTGTGTCCCACCAGAGGAGGATGTGTGGGTGCCCAGGGTCCCTCTGCTCCCCTCCTTGTTGCTCTGAGCCCATGGAGAGGTTTGAGTCTGGCCCTGCTCTCCCCATAGCCCCTTCACTCCATGGACCCACTGTGGGTGAGGGTCACGGCTGAGTGCAGCTTCATCACCACATCCAGTTCTAATTGGTGAAGGGTGACCCATGGGTGCTGGGAGGAGCCGGGCTCACAGGTGAACCCATCTAATCCCCAGTGTGGGATTGTGCAGATCACACCCTGCCCGTGCCACCCGGATGAAGCTTGGGAAAGGAGGATGAAGAGGTGGAGGAAGCATTTGGGCAGAAGGGAGGCAGCAGGAGGGTGGGATGCGGGTTTTGCTGTGGGTGCAGGACCTGGCTGTGGTGGGGGGCAATGGGAGCATCTTCACCCCAAAGGGTGCCCATTTCATTGCATGAACAGGGTGAGCATTTCAGAGCCACCACATGGGCAGTGGTCCTGCTTCCACCACAGACCAACTCACCCACCCTGGATCATCCTCTCTGCACCCATCAGACAGTGCAACAAACCCCAACCAGCACCCATAGGTGCCCTTTCCAAAGCAGGATAGATCTGTAGAGTGGCAGCACCGGCCACCTGGATCCGGTCAGAGCAGAGAGAAGCCAGAACATCACAAATCCCATGGGATCCTCTTCCCAATCCTGGCAAACACCATGGGGGTATTAACCCCTGTGGCTGTCCCCCACCGCTTGGGCACCTATGCGGGGATGGGGGACGCCAGCTGCAGGCACATAAAGAAGGGGAACAGAAGAGCTCTGTGCCGGGGTTGTGCCGGGGAGGGGGGGCTCACAAAAGGCAGGAAACGCCGCAAAAACTCCGGCACAATGGAGTCGGAAATGAGAACTTTGCTCTCGGGTTTCCGTGGATCCTATGGGCAAAATGGGGGGGGGAGGAGGGGGGAAATACTCGTTCAGTGCTTGTTGCCAAGTTGTGGGAGACAGGGTGGCATTCTCCATTCACCATCAGGAAGGTGACACCTCCTCACCCCCCCTCACGGGGCCATATGGGGGTGCAAAGGGGATGGGAGCTGTTGCTGGTTGTACCCTCTATGGCTTGGGAGGAGTTTTGGGGTGCAGAGAGGCTGGAAGATGCTTCTCTGTTTGGAAACCCCCTAAAATCCCACTGCATCCCAGGGCAGGGGTAGTGTGGGGTGCAATGTCTAGGACAGGAAGGACCCCTCTTGTGGGGGGGGGGCTGCGGAAAGGCAGGAATGGCTGGAAGGTCACTCCTCCCTTTTTTTGCAGACCCCACAGAATCCCACTTGGATGCAGCCGGCTCCCCGTGCAGGGATAGGAGGGGATGTTGGATGCAGAGAGGGCCCCCAGCCTGCCCGGGGGGGGGCTGTTGGAAAGGACACATCAACCCCTTTAAGCACCCCCCCCCCATCATTACAGGGACCCCCCCAGGCCCCCGCGATGTGATCGATGGGGAGGGGGCGGCTCCGGGTTTAGGGGGGGGTTGCCCCGGTTGGGGGGGGGGGCAGCGCATGCGCGGCCGCCCCTCGCCCTGCGCCGGGCAGCGCGGCGGGGCGCGGAGCGGGCGCGGGTTCTCCGCCGCTGCGGGCAGGTGCGGGCGGGCGGCACCGGCGGCACCGGCGGGGGGGCCGCGCCTGCCGCCAGCCGCGATTGGCCCGGCCCGGCCCGGCCCCCCCCNGCGGGTTCTCCGCCGCTGCGGGCAGGTGCGGGCGGGCGGCACCGGCGGCACCGGCGGGGGGGCCGCGCCTGCCGCCAGCCGCGGTTGGCCCGGCCCGGCCCGGCTCGGCCCCCTCCGGGGGGGGGGGTCCCGGCCCGCTGCCCCCCCCTTCTCCTTCCTCCACGACCCCGCTTTTAAGCCTCCGGTACCGGCGGGGTGCTCGGCTCCACCGGCGGGGATGAACCTCAGCGCGCCGTGAGCACGGCCCCAGGTACGTGCGGCACCGTCCCCGCTGCTGTGCCCGGGGCCGGCGGCACCGCTACGGCAGAAGCGGGACGGACCCGGGCTGGGGAACGCGGTGGGGACAAGGGAGCTGCGGGGGGCACAGAATGGGGTGGGGACAAGGTGGGTACCGGCGTGGGCAGGGATGGGGGATGCTGGCCCTGGGGCTGGAGAGATGCTGTGATGGGGTTGGGGACAATGTGGGGACTGAGGCTGTCAGGGCTGGGGATGCCGGGGGCTGCGGGGCTGGAGGGGATGCTGCGGTAGGGGCTGCGGGGGGATCAGGAGTGGGGTTTGAGGCAGGGGCAGGTGGACAATGGGGCTGGGGCCACGGGGGTTGTAGGGATGCCAGGACAAGGGGACACTGGGGACACCAGAACAGGGTGACAGTGGAGGGACCAGGGCTGCAGACACAGGGACTGGGGCTGAGAGGGGCTGGGGGACTCCAGCACAGGGAGAGGCTTGGGAATACTGGCACTGGGGGACACTGGCAATGGGTCTGAATGTGCATCTCATCCCGGTTCCCTGCTGGTGCTGCCGGTGGTGCCCTGGCAGGGAAGGAGCTGGGAAGTTTTGCATTCCTGGGGTACCCCCGGCTGCCGGGGAGGTGACTGGGCCGGCAGTGCACTGAGGGCTCAGCACCACCACGGGCAGAATGAGTCCCATCCTGCATGCCCTGGCATGGGGATACCATGAGGCCAGCTGGCGGCCTCTGGGATGGATGGCTGTGGGTGCTGGTGAGGGGTGTGTGGCTCCTTGTTCCCACACACCGATGTGGGGGCTCAGCAAACCCAGCGCCGGTGAGGAGGCCGGTGCTGGAGGCCCATCTCTGTGCCAGGCCCACCAGCCCCAGCGTTCTCCTCCCCGCTCTTGGTGCCAGGCACAGGCAAATCCTTTCAGGGCCACAGGGCTGGGGCTGGGGGCTTGCCATGATGCTGCTCTGGCACTTGGGCTCCCGCGGTGCTTTTGGCTTCACGGGAGGAGATAGGAAGGGGGGGGAGGGGGGGGG
>NDXB01019806.1:80388-149913 GCA_002631895.1 Agapornis roseicollis | reverse complement strand
CCCCCCCCCCCCCCCCCGTCCCCCCCCCCCCCCCAGCCATTTTAACTCGAGCCCGCCCGGGTGGCGGCAACTTCACTCGGAGGCGAAGCTCGGGAGGGCTGCGCTCCCTTCCCCGTACCCTCACCCCAAGGGTGAGCCTGCGTCCCGGGGGTGGAGATGAGTGGGGGGACTGGACTCCTGGGGGGCGGGTCCTGGCGCTGTCCCTGGGGGCGGGCAGGATACAAACGGGAGCATTTCGACCTATTCCGGCCGTGCGGCGCGGCGGGGTCAGGCTCCCCGCGGGGCCGGGGCCGTGCGGGAGTAGGGGTACCTCGGCCCCGAGGGGGCGGGCAGGCGGGCGGGGGTCTCCAGCTGCCGAGAGCAACCCCGAGGACTTCACGGGATTTTTCCTTCTTCTCTCCTCCTTCTTCTCCTCTCTCCTCCTTCTCCTCCTCCCTCCTCCTCCTCCTCCCCCCGCTGCTCCTCCCGCTCCCCTTCCCGCGGCGGGCCGGCGGCCGCAGCAGACGCCGCGCTGCCGTGAGGATGCCGCAGCTGCCGGGGGCAGGGGGCGGTGGGGGGGACCCGGAGCTCTGCGCCACCGACGAGATGATCCCCTTCAAGGACGAGGGGGACCCCCAGAAGGAGAAGATCTTTGCTGAGATCAGCCACCCGGAGGAGGAGGGCGACCTGGCCGACATCAAGTCCTCCCTCGTCAATGAGTCCGAGATCGCCCCCGGCTCCAACGGGCACGAGGTGCGCGGCAGCGGAGTCTCCGCGGGGCAGCTCGAAGCTGCCAAGGGGGGCGCGGGATGCTGTTGGGGTCCGGCCGCTGCCGCCGGGAGGGAGGGAGCTTCGGTGGGGCATCAGGGAAACCCCTGTTTTCCGAATTTCCCCTAAATGAAAACCCTCATCCCAACTGAACTCCCCTTACCGGGAGGAAGCGGAGCAGGATGGGGGTGAGGGCGGCCCCCTCCGCGCTTTGACCCGGGACGAGAAAGTTCCCGCGAGTCCCCCGACGGTGCCGTGGTATTAGACCTCAAGCAGCCATGAAATTTCCTCGGTAAAATATGCGGGGTCGGAGCAGTAGCCGTAAACTCTTTAAGGGATTTGCATAAAACTGTTTGGGAAGAAATACCCGACACTAAAACAACTTTAGAGCGAGCGGGGAACCTGCGGGTTTTATAATTTTGTGTGTGCGTGCTTATTTTTTTGCTATTTTTTCTTTTTTCTTTTTTTTTTTTCCCCTAAAGATCTGGTAATGAGGGGCAACCTGATTTTCATATTATTTTTTATATCTTTTTACCAGTAGTATTTTGACCACCAAAGCTACAAATGTTTTCGAGAAATAAGCCTCTTTCGTTAAATGTAGGGGCGCTTCTGCTAGAAACGCATTGCAAAGCTCCGTAATTATTCCCGTTGCTATAAAACGATCGTTTACACAAAACGTTTCTGGTATACTTGCCTTCCAGGCGACTTAAGACGGAAAAAAAAAGATGCTTATCTCTTGCTCTAACTTTTTTCTCCTTCTACAAGAAGCTGTAGCGCTGTGGCAGATAGGTGAGCATCCATACAATGACTTTTCTCCTTTTTCTCACTCTTTTCTTATGCTGGATTCCCTTCGGTCAGGTTTCCAGGCAGAATCAAGCGCCAGATTCCTACCATGATAAAGGCAGAGAGCACCCCGAGGAAGGTGAGAAGAGCATGGTCCTGTCTTGCAATACTGTCCCTCCTAGTCCCCCTGTGAAGCCTCCACATGGTCCACAAACTGGAGCTTGGTTTCTTTTGGGAAACATAAATTTAGTACCCTTTGGGGGAGAGGGATGGCAGGGTGCTTTCAAAGCACATTTAAAAAGGAAATCAATGTGCAGGACGTTTATCTTGAGTGACCAAATGGTATTTCGGTTGTTTAGAAACTGATAAGTAGGCCAAATGGATCTTTGTTGAAGAAATAACTATTTTTAGGATATCAGATTAAACACATCTATCTCTTCACTCATGCAGTGCAACTGAGTTGTGTGTGTTCAGAAACTCTCTGCTTTTTCTCCGTAGCCAAAGTCTATGACTTAAATCGCCTCTTTCAAATCTAAGCATGAGCAGACCGCTTGCTTTTTTTAACATACCAGCTGGTTTATTTTGATTGAGGAGGACAGAGGAAATGACAGAGTTCGCTGTATATCGCTTAGGAAGCTGGACACATGCACAAAGAACGCGTGCTGTGAAATATGGGAGATTATGTTTAAAATGAAATGCTTATCATCGTGAACTAAACCAGATCATAAATTTCATATAAAGACAGACACAGTTCATTCTTTGTGCTTTCCGGGACTCTCTGGCAACCATAATCTGAATTGGTTTGTAAACAGCCTAAAAGCAGTAATGCCCATGCTTGCAGCATCTTTGCAGTGAGGGGGAGGAGGTCAGCTCGGTATAGTTTCCTTTTCAGCCTTGCATCCTCTTAAACCCCACTTTCAAGTAGTATCACTGTCACCAGTCACATAGGTGGGAGACCTGTTCACTCTTTTCTGGACCTGGACTCAAATTCTTTATTTTCCTACAAAACAGCTGCCCTCACTTGGCTTCTCTCTTGTCTGTAGTGCCATGGGTATTCAACAGCCCACCCCCACCTCCCAAAATTGTTAGGATCTCCTTCCAAGCCAGCCTCTGCTCTCTAATTGTTGCCAGTGAGTGTGGCCAGAATGAATTGTTTGCTACACGCAGTGGCTCAGCAAGAGAAGGAAATGATTATATCTAGTTATCACTGCCCTGTTCCTCCCTTTTCTAACAGCGATGCTGGAAACTGATTCTGTCAATACTTCTGAATCCACAAATCCTAGAGGGATGCATATAATGGGGGGAAACTGCTACTTGAGAAATGTAATGTCATTGCTGATGTTTCTGCCTGGATTTGAACAGGGACTTACAAAATAAATTGGTTACTCTGAGGCTGCTCCGTATTTTAAGCATAAACTCCTGAGAGTCCTTGATCCTTTAAGAATTAACTCCTCTTAAAGATTGTTATTACAAATCGCTGCACTTCCCTCTCTGTCAAAAGCAATTTCCATGAGTAAAGTAATGTTTGCATGCAAAATATTTTTATGAATGCACAATACCTGTTTAAGTGCTCTAACTTACAAGAAATGCATATGTGGGCAATAATGTAACCATTGTTTGCTCTTTCATAGGAAAGCATCCAGACAGTGGCTTATACAGCAAGGGACCATCATACTCTGGTTATTCTGGGTATATCATGATGCCAAATATGAATAACGACCCGTACATGCCTAATGGATCTCTGTCGCCACCCATTCCCAGAACAGTGAGTTATCTCTTCCAAAGACCGGTTTTGGCGAGCTGGGTTTCCTCCTGTTCAGCCTTCAGTGTGCTGGGTTTTTTTTGAGTAGCTTCAGTTATGGTGAAGGTTGCACTTCTGCTGCTCAGAGCCTCCGTTCACTGGAGTTTGAGAGCTCTCAGAGGTGTTGGTCATAATCGCAGTGGAAAAGCTGAGATTAATGTCTGTGGTGTCTGACATCCTTTGAACAGGGCTGGGGGCTTTGATGGGGGAGCCCTGGTTTATGACTGTAGGATAGTGGATGGCGGAATGATGTAAATGCCGTCTTTGTAGTGACTGAGACAGATGTGAATTTTCTGGCTTTAACTCTTCATTTGTTGAGGAATATTGAGGGCTGGAAGCAGAACTGCTAAAGTTGCTTGTCAGTAAGATGAAAAGATTGGATTCTTTTTTTTTTCCCTTCAGATGTGGCATTGCTCTTTGTTGATTGATATTTATTTCTGCCATCAGTTGCTCTGCGTGAAGGCTTTATGTATCTGGCAGCATTGCTTCGAAACACTCTGTATCTTCAGCCACAAATTGTGAAATGCTCGTTTAGGAATTAATATAAACCATGCTGCAGTGGTTACAGCTTTCCCTTACATTATGGCAGGCACTGATTCTTCCAGGTTGGTCCCTCTGCTTCCAGTGGCGTAGATGCACGTTCAATGGATTTTAATGTAGTTTTAATTTTGAGTAGTCAATTCCCATTTATTTTTGTAATCCTCTTGGTATACATACAGAGCGATGGGGAGGCAATGTTAAAACAAGCTGTGGAAATTATATTAGTAGAACCAGAGAGGAGCAGGAAACAAATTTGCTTGTAGGCATCCTGCTGAAAAATCCCGCTGCAGTTGTATGTGCTGTGATATGGGAAGTTGTATGCTGTTAATTCCCTCTGATAAAACTGTGTTCCATGTTACTGTTCCATGTTACTTGCTCTTAAATTTTTACTTGTCAGTCTCTGTCAAACAACTGGCATTATTGTGCTCATCTAGCGTTCTTGATTTTTTTTTCAGGTTGTGGCTTTTTCAAAAGCAAAATAGAGGGGGCCTAATCTGTATTGGTCATTGACAGTAGCAAAGTGTGTTAAATTGGTGGATGTTTGGGTTTAGAATGACAGGGCAGTTTGGCACTGAGAAGCACAGGGGTCTGTCCTCTTTATATGTTACCATTTGTGTTTGAAAGGTTTGCAAAACCTCATTCAGTATGTTGCTGCTCATAGCTGGGGGGAGTGGGGTGGGTTGAGTATAAATTACAGTTCAGAGGCCTACAGCCATTTAGGGTGAAGCATGATGACCATGGTCTGTTCGTATTTGTCATTGTAAATGCTGCTGTACAGAAAACTTCAGTTTGGATGTATTGTGGGGAAAAGCATGCAGCTTCGAGAGGGGGCACTGAAACTGAGGGCTCAAACCTTCCCCTTAGAGGCCTGGGAAACTTCAGACCTCTTTTTTACCTCCCTCTTTCCCACATTACCTTCCGAAGAAAGTCCCTAGTGCTGGTGCAAGGCTTTGAACAACAAAATCCAGTTTAATTATTCACTGAGGATTTTCTCTGTATGCGTGCTGTGGGGCTGCTGCTCTGCACTGGTCTGGCATCAACACCCCCAGAATATTGGCTTCTTGCGGGAGGCTGTCAGCTCAGGTACTTGAGGAACTGTCCTACATGTGTATGTTGGAGGGGAGGAGGGGGAAAACACATCTGCTTTCTAATTGTGAAGCTGCCTGACTAACATCTGAGGGGCTAATTTAGTTCAGTGTTGCTCTTGCATGTTCAAGCAGCACCACTATTTCGGTAAAATAGTGCTGTTGCAGGGCTGCAATGTTGACATAAGCGTGGAGTTCGTTCAGTTTAACCACAAGGCTACACGCTTGAGTTATTAAATAATTTTTTTGTTTAATTGAACTGTAATCTTTGTTAGTCTCCTAGCTGACAGCTGGGGTTTAATGCGTGCGAGATCAAAACGCTGCATCCAAGAGATGACACGCTTACTCATGGCCAACCACCATTCCAGTGCCGCATGGTTCTGCCTGCTCACCTTCATGAGGTCCCCACAGCTGCAACGCAGGTTTGCTGTTGCAGTCCTTTCATGGGGGTATGTCTGAGGCAAGGAGCAGCCGAGATCAGCAATCGCTGGAGGTGGATGTGTCCCCCGGGGTGTCAGCCCCCGGCCATTTGTGCATGGAGCAGCCCTGCTGTGTGTACCTGTGCCCTTCCATTTGCATGACAAAGCCGCTTCTTGTTGATGCATCTGTTGCCTGGAGGTGTTAGGCAGGATTAAAAAGACGCCCTGGGGCGCTGAATCCTTTTTTCACCTTGAAAAGACCCTGCTGCTTGCAAACTGCCCAGGGGATGTATCCTTGGGGGAATGCAGACGGACCCAAGACAGGGACCATCTATGACTGAGGCAGCCTTGGATTGCTGTGCCATGGCAGAGAGAGCAAAGCTGCCTTGGAATGGGAAGAAAGTTACTTTCACCAGCATATGTATGGAAAAAAAGGTCTTTATTAGAAAAAAAAAAAAGGCAAACACTTTGCATTGTTGCTTTGTAAAATTGAAAAGACAAGTCTGTAGTCAGCCACAATATATCTAATAAGCTGCAAAAGCAGGGAACTAAAGTGTAATTTCAGTGCAGCTTTTGGAGGGGAAAGGGTGTATGAGGAGGATTTCAAATCTTCCAAAATCTGCTGTTATTAGAGTGGTCTCATCTTCCCCATTCTCCTCCTCCTTGGTTTGTTTTTTTTTATTATTATTTTTATTTATTTTTTTTTATTATTATTTTTTCATTTTACTGGCGACCAATTTGCATTTTACAAGTAGTATTTGTAGGAGCAGGAGAGTGTTAATTACAAGTTCAGGTACAAGCCTTGCACCACAGTTTGTATTCTTATCAGATAGCTGGGTAGGTAGGAAAGCAAAGCAGTTGGTTTGGGTGGCTGCAGAAGTGGCATGTGATGGTACTGAAACCACAGCAACACCTGGTGTATGTGCATCCTGTGTGCTCGAGATATCTTTTGGTGGTTGCTCAGCATTGTGGGGGTACTGAAGATGGGACACAGAGGCAGCTGCTTGTTTTCTAACGTGTGTGGGTTTTCTGACTTTTTCGTTCACAAGACTAGCTTTGGGGTAGCAAACCTTTCTTGTCTCTGTGGGGGGAATCTGGGTACAAAGGAGGTGACTGAAGAAGAATAATTTCTCTGTGTCTTAAATTCATCCAGAAAATAATTTTGTCTTTGTTCCTCCGTCTTCCCCGATGAATTAAACATCCTGTGGGTAGATAGATAGAGGATTTCTGCAGCATCCCTTTTGTCTGTTGTTCTGTGGTGTTGGGGTCTGGGTTTCTTTCTTTGTGGCTAAACTGTCTCTTCGTAGCAGCTGGAGGTGTTAAGTGGGTTGGAGGATACAATCTATAAACACCTTACAGCCACTTGCAAACCGCAGCATATCCATTTGGAAATGATGGAGAATTCTGCTAAGAGAGTTTGAACACAAGGAGCAATGTTTATAAGCAGCAGGACCCCTTACTTTGCCCAAGTTTCAGATATTTCTTCTGTGCTACTGCATGGAGAGGGGTATGGAGATAGCTCCTGTCTTGAAGAGTCCCAGGAGAAATTGTGCAGACAGTATGGACAGGAGGAGGAGTGAGGCTAGAAATAGCAGGAATGAGTAGGTACAGAGCCTCAGAAAGAGGGTTTTGTTTCCCTTGCTGTGTGCTGCAGTTCCTCTGAAAGCAGACTGGTTCACTTGCTTGTGGGGAATTTTTTGGGACCCCAAGGGGAGCTGCAGAAGGACATGAACCTGATTATTCATAATATTGTCTTTTCCTGAGAGTTGGCTTTTGCTGACTGTGCAGTTGTAGGCGATTGCTGGGAGCTGTGGTCAGGCAAAAGCTCCCTGGCCCAACATGAAGTGGGCTTAGTAGCACAGATGCTGGAGCTCAGCTCCTGCTGCCGAATCACACATCAGAAGGCTTTGCACTAATTCTCAAGTTGGCATCAGAGCAGAATGCTCCAAGCGCTGTAGGCAGCTGTGGTCCTGTTGCATGTCTCTTTCTTCCCCCTGCAACCCCAGACCTGTGCCTGAAGAAATGGGTTGCACAGGCAGCCAAGGAGCTCGACAGCCTGGAGCTGCTCAGCCAGCACTGAAGCTCTGCTGCTTCACCCCGCACAGCACATGTCTTCTCTATGAAGTTAAAACATGCCAATTAGTTCCTAAATCTTTCAAATCAGGTGCAGAGGAACACAAAGCTTCCTGACTCTATGGAAGCAGAACTTGCTAGGTTTTATTTGGGTTTGCATGGGGAGGAATTTTAGCACTATTTGCTGAGGGGCTCAGTGAGTCGCACCAGGGGAGAAGAGGAATCTGTGCAGTGCTAACAGAAGGGACCTCACTGCTGCAAATCTGTCTGTCAGCTGCTCTGGCTCAAGCGTCACAGCTGATCAGCCTAACGTACAAGCCAGGTCTCTGTGAAACACAAATCCAAGCCATGAATGGTCAAATGGTCATGGACCAAGTTTTGGTGGTGCCTTCTTTCTCGCCCTTAGTGAAATTAATTCTCCATTTGGAAAATGGGGCTTATAAGTTGGCCTTTGTCTGAAGCTTGCTCTGGTTCCTTTCAATAAGATGATATGATCCAGGCAGAGTCTTACCAATGTCCATGTGGTCTTTGGGGACGTACTGGTGAAGAAAACAGCCTTTCTGCTCTTGCCTTGTGAGGGTGAAACATTTAGCATATCAACCTAATTGTGAATGGGCATGTGGGAAAGGTTCTTCTGAAGCCACACACATGCAGCAACTGTGTGTGTGGCTTCAGTGGAGGCATAATCAAACTCCGCACTCATTACAAGTTGTCGAAGTTGGAACTTCTGTATATCAATATATGTTCGTGCTTTTGTATATCAATATGTGTGTATGTTTATCTCCTAAATCTCCTTTTTTTCTCTATATCTAGGAGCTAATTCAATATAAATTGCAAATGGCAGAGCTGCCGCTTGCATTTTAAGGTGGTTTTAAAAGCAAAATTTCATTCCTCTTGTCTTGGTGCTGTGCCACCCCTTCTCCAGCTTAATCACAGGCCAGAAAAAATGTTAATAAGAATGGCTTGTTACTGACTGCAAGTGCCAGCGAGGATATGGCTCAAGAAGAAAGCCTAAAGCTTCACAGGTTCAGGCATCAAAAGAGGAAAAGACTTTTTCCAGATACTTGCAGTGCTGCATTGCTGCAGGCATTGTAAAGCCTGGGTACCGCAGGCCTGGCTCCTCCTGAGTACTTAACTTCTGTTTATAGTTAGGGAAAACTCCTCCTGATATGGGAAGGAAATAACCCACACAAAAGCATTTACTGCTGCTGTAATATTTCTGAAGTCCTATTAGAGAGAGGCATGTGCTTTGTTTGCTAGTAGTAAAATACTGTGTCTGGCAGGAGAAGGCAGATGAGCAAGAGTCTGCTTTAATACAGACACGGAACATTTTACAGGCTGAAATCTGCATCAGATGGACTGATGTGATGTCCTTTGCTGCTCTTAACATGGATGGACTCCATCAGTATCCAGTGTGTGTCAGAGGGAAATGCTGCCACAAGCCACACAGTCTGAAGGTTCTCACCTTGGAGGAGGCAGGTTGTCCTCTTGCAGTGCTGCTCCAGTTGTATATAAATCACTTGCATCTACCCCAGAACCACCCCCACCCTGGCTATCAGGCATTTATCTCTAAGCTGGTTTTGGCTGTTGTGAAGACTGCTCTCATCTGGCTGTTGGGTTTGGTCCCTTCTTGCAGGACGCCAGGGAAACAGCGGCGTGCAGCTGCTTGGTGTGCTGCTGCTGCTGCCCAGGCAGTTGGGGATTAGTTTCTCTGTCACTCCGGCCCTTCATAAGCATTAGATTCACTTAAGAAAATTGCATTCAGAATAACTTAATCTAGCAACCCAACGGCTTCTATTTTGAGACTTGGATCTTGTGGATATGTTTATTTAGTTTGGGTTTCCCACTTCAAAGGAATCTGTCCTCTCAGCAAGAAAGTGATTGAGCACTTAAATAAAAATATATTCATTGAATCTTTGGGATTGAGCTAAAAGTGCAGTAGGGAGTTAACATGTACACCAACTGTGCTAATCAGCCAGGGATTGCCTGTTCTCCTAAAGGGGAAGAAAAGTGGTCTGAACTTCCAGAGAAGTGTCATGCCTACCCCTGGCTTCTGGCACTGGTACTGCTTACTGATGCTCTGGGTTGAGATGAAGGACCTGGAATATCTTTGTGATCTTCAAAGACACCATTTCGCTCCCCTAGAACAACATTTTTATAGAGCTGAAAGGTCGACTCGACATTTGTTTGTTTGCTTTAAGTGGCTGGGAGTATAGGTAGGGTTGAAGCATAAAATCAATAGGATGAGCTTAGTCAGCAAAAATTGGAAGTGTAAAGTTTCAAGGCTTTGATTGAGTATTTATAAAATGGGCAGCTTAACTTAAAAACTAAGTGTACTGTCGTCACCAGCTGTAACACATAAACCAGAGAATCACTTTAGTTAGGAGTTATTAGGCAAGCTGCAGAGCAGCTAATTCCCAAAAGCGTCTGCCTATCCAAGCGCTTTCAGTGCTCTAGCCCTGCACTTCAAACAGCGCCGCACAAGTCAGCAGGCAGGTCTGCTTCACCCAGGCCAGCGCACAGGGTGAAGTCCCTTGGGAGCCTGTGATTGCATGCACGTGTTTGCCACAAAGTACCCTCTGAATGTGCTGGCACTTCTAGTGAGCAGGGGTGTACGTGTGTGCAGTCGGTGCAAGGAAGCTCTAGTAAGGCTGCTTCCACAAAGAACAGAAGAAATCTGTTTGTAGAGTCCTGTTTTTCCCTTCTCCTTGCCTTCTGAGTAGGGAAGCTTTCAAGTAGGTTTAAGCAGGCTGCTGCTGCGTGTCCAGCATAGTGCCAGGCACTGCACATGCTTGATGGCCCTGCTCTAAGAAGCCTGCAACCGTGACTCATGGGAGCTATAACAAACCCTGTGGTGTCAGTATGGGGAGTGAGGTTTCACAGGGTTGGAAGTCATGATACTGAAATCCCACTGATACTGATGGCAGCTCAGCTTCCCCCTTACCTGGTTTGAACAGAGTTCTGGATGGAGGCGCAAGTGTTATCCAAAGAAAGCCAACCTGGAGATGGTCTGATTTGTCATGTATAAAACCAGGGAACATTCATCAAAAAACAGGGAAAGGGAACATGAGGCTTTTGTTGGCTCACAGGTGAAGAGTGATGAGCTCTAAAAAGCTATCCCTGTAGGGCCTGTATTTCTGGGTCGGGGTCCGAGTGACACTGGCTGCTCAGAGACAGTCTCAGTAACTGGTTGCTTGGCTATGCTGTAAGGCTCTATTTCATCAGTTTTCTGCCTCTTTCTGTATTTCAGAACTGCCTCAGAGATTTATCTTTGTGACCGTCTGTTTCTCTCCACAGTCTTGGCATATTTTCCTGCCTTGATCTTTCTTTATCCCTCCCAAATCTTGCATTGGCAAGCTTTGTGTAGCATAAAAAAAGTACAATATGGAGGTGACGATTAAAGGTGTCAACGCTTGTCAAATGCAGACGGTGCTTGGGGAGAAGGCCTTTTCCCTGCCGATGTGCTAAAATGCTGATAAATTGTGTCCAGCAATGCAAATGTGTTTATTTTGTTAAAATACCACAATCCAGTGCCTGTTTAGGGTCTCTAGTTTCTGAAGTTTGACTGGTGCTGTATCAGGTTTGAAGCTGCAGTTACAAGTGGTAATTGTGTTTTTGGTTGCACTCTATCCCCTGCACCCAGTCCTGTACTGCCTTCATTGCAGTTTCATGCGACTCCCATGTACCCTCATGGTGAGCAAGGTTCCCACCACTGACCCATGTTACATACTATGCAGCCGTGCCACAAAACTGGTGCCGCAGCACATCTTCCCACCAAGTGGTTTCCCAGCTTCATTTTTGTGATGTGACTTCCTTCTCACATCCATGCCCTCTCCTCAGTTTGGGGTTTGTGGTAGCTTGTTTCACCGTGTGACACCCCTCACAGCCTGGTTGGCAGCATTTCTGTTTCTTAAACTGAAGAAAAGCTTGTTTCTTCTCTTATCAGCAGAAAAGTTGAGGTGAAGTAGGAGAATAGCCAGGCCTGACACAGTGCAGGGACCCCTCCAAATTGAGGGAGACTCTGGTTTCTTCCCTCAACACCTGCACACGAATTAGTCCCTGCAAAGAATAAAGATGGTCCCATGGTTCACGTATAGGTCTTCCTATCCCATATACAAATATACATGCCTCTTGAGGAGGTATTTTGGGAGCACAGCAGGAGTGAGCAGGTGGGTGACGATCAGGTGTGGGAGCCTGGGGTGGTGGGGCAGGCTGCAGCATGCAGCATCCCCTCCAGGCTCCTGGGGATCCACACAGAGAGGAAAATTGGGTTCATGGAGCTGGCGCTGGGAGAGGTTTTGAGGATATTGAGGAAATAAGCCGTATATTGAACATACTAAAGTGCATTTTGAAAAACACAGGCAATTAAAATAATTTACCCTGAAGAATGCCCCTAAAGCTTTTTGTCTCGCTGCCTTCTGACAGGAGCAGGCTGGATTGCGTTTGTGTCTGCTCTTCACTGCTTGATTTCCTCCTGCACACAACTGAAATTCAGCTTAAAAAGTAAGTTTGAGCTGAGCGTGTTGGATTTGGAAAATTTGTTACTCAAAACCTTCCGTCTCACACATTATGTCTTAAGTACTCCTGGTATAGGGAGGAAATGAAGCTGTGCTGGGTTTAAAGGAGAAAAAAGAAATAAAACTTTAAAAAGCTTATCTCTTAGGTATGAGGATTTTTCTGGTTTTGATGAGACTTTTTTCCCTTTTTCAGTTATTTTGGGGATATTTCTAAGACAATAGTGCAGAGATCCTGGTTTGATTTAAATCTTCAGAGGAAAACCCAGAATAGGAGAACCACCAAAAAAATGCTAATTTATGAGGCTTCCCCTGGACAGTTTGACAGCACTATTGCAAATGTGCTTGGGTTCTTTTTTTAACTGGCAACTACTAAGCTTCTTATTTGGGTGACCTGTAAAAGATTACTTCATACTTTGTAATGAGGAAATATTAAGAGACTCTACGAGAGCTGCTCAAAATGCTGTTTTGCTTGAAACTTTCTAATTCAAGGGCCCTCCCAAAGCAACTTGTGCAGAAAGGTTTCCCTCTTTCTTTGAAATGTTTAAATTCTCTTTCTTTGCAGGGATATGTGTGTAAATGAGAATATTACAGGTTAATGGGGCAGAACAATAAATATTCAGTTGGGAAATGTGGTTTAGTCAAAGCTGGTTCAGAAACCCCTGTGTCTTGGGCATGAGCAGACTTTTTAGGTAGAAGGAGATTTCAGACAGGGGTTTTGTGGAGCTTGTCTTCCAGCTCTGGCTCCAGGACTGCAAGTAAATACATTCAGTTAGTGCTCACTGCAGCCGTGCTCACTGCACAAAAAAATGCCCTCCTCCATTAAATGAATCTTTCTGGCCAACACGTACTGGACAAAGCATTTCTCAGGTTCAGCCAGCAGGAGAGTCTGTGAGTGGGTCTTACATTTCCCTTCTGGAGGCAGCGTTCCACAGCCCAGGAGCCCATAGCGCGGCTGTGGGCTGATGTTGGCCTTTCATGCCTTATCTGCATCCCCTCTCCCCTGCTGGGCTCAGTGGGTTCTCCAGGGTGGGGGATGGCTGGTTAAGAGGCTGGCTGAGATTTGAGCCTAGGGGGTTAAGCCTGGACTGGGAGAGATGCCTATAGTAATGCAAGTGCTGCTGGTAGGTTATAGCTGTTTCGGGGGTGGAGCAAAAGTTTGTGCCTGTGCAATTAAGCATGAAATAGGTAAATTCTGTGTATAATTGCCCAACGTAGAGTCTAGCGTGAGGACGTGACCCGTGGAAATTGCAGTGTGTCAGTGGCTGCCAGCAGATTCCCAGGGGGTATCCCTGGTGCCCTTGCTGGCACGAGCAGGGGGGGTCATGTCTTCTGCCTCCCCCCCAGTCCTGCTGCCAAAGCAGAGACACAGTCTGGGAGCAAGCTTCTCCAAATGAGGACCCAAACCAGCAACATTTGCTCAGAGACTTAGAGGAAGGTGTTCACTTCAGGAACCTCCCTCATAAAGACAGCTTGCTTATAAAGATCTGCTCCTTGGGTTGTTTTCGTTTTGTTGTGTTTTTTCATGAAAACAAACTAGAAGTCTGAGAAAGTAAAAACTGGGATGGGCATGGAGGGAGGGAATGAGAGGATTAAAACCAGCGCAGATAAGAAAGTTGGCTGTCGATGTTTCATACGCAGCCCTTCAGTTAAGGACCAAACAATCCTACTGAAGCTTCCAAATAAAAGCGAGGAGGGGCTTAAGAAAAATAACTCTAAAACCTTTTGTCAAAAAGCAGACTTTGTCTTTCCTCATTTTGCCTCCCTGCCATCGCAGCAGCACCCATATCTCCTGCTGTTTTCTGTTTGCTCTTTCCCCACTGAGGGAGCAGGCTGCTTGCCCTGCGCATCATTATTTGCACCCCCTACTTTTGTCTCCATCCATCCCTCAGAAATTCAGTGCAAACACAGTTAGATAGCAGGCATGGTGTGCTCTGTCTCCCAAGAAGCTGCTGTTCATTTGTTGCTCTTACACAAGATGGGCTGGGGACAGCCAGCCACGGCTTATCAGTGGCCTCCCCATGGCACCAGTGTGGTAGGACTTTTGTTGTTTACCAGGGTTGGGAGGACCTAGCTCAGTTGCTTCTCAGGGACAGCATCTTGGCAATAATGGCATCTGTCTTCCTCTCCAGCCGCGGTGGGTGTCCACTGTGGCCTTTGTGATGTCCATGCCCTGTGCCTCAGCAGCCTCTGGTGGGCAGTTTGCAACGAGGTGCCAACTGGTTTGAAGTTGGAGGCTTTCAACTTCTTCCTGGGCATCCTGAAATACCTGCCACATTAATGTGTGCCCAGGCTGTGCTCGCTGGAGCACATCTCTCTGCTTCCTCTTTGTGCATCACCTCCCTGGAGTTACCTGGGTCATCCATAGTGTTTTCTTTTTATTTCACAGCTCTGTAGCTTCAGCCTATGCATGGCGGCCACATCTGGCAGCTGTACATTCTCCAGCACCACAGCCACTTAAAACTCAGTTTGCTGCAGACATGCAGGTCGTCACTTTGAAGGGATCAGGATTTATGGAACTGGCAGGATTCATTGTCAGGTCCCCCAGCTCTCCCTATCATGGTCACCAGAACAATTGCTGTGTGAAAGGAAGTTGTGCCTCTGCTTGGGCATGGAGAGCTGCCCATGTAGTCTGTATGGTGGGCTGCACAGGATGAAAGCCGGCTGACAGCCTTCGCGTGCCTCTTTTGGACTAAATGATGTCTCTTAAATTTCAGTGAATAGCTGCAAAAAAGTAGCAAGCTTTCAAGCAAAAGTATCAAGTAGCAAGTGAATCCTCTGCAAATGAACATAAAAGTCCCTGGAAGGGAAAATAAGCAGTAATTACAGTAAAACATACTTTTTCATCACAGTAATGGCTTGATACTGAAAGGCAGGGTTGGAGCGTCATATAAAAGTGACTTCTCTGCTGCTCTTTCTTCATAGTGGCGAGTGTTCTGGAGACCTTTGCAATGCTACGAATGTTGCTTGCTCAGTTTCTGGAGGCTGGCATTCATTTCCAGATACTTGAGACTCCTTGTGGGATAGGCAGAAGTTGAATCAGCTGCCCTGCCAACATGGCAGCCAGTACCTCTGTTTACAGTGATTGCTCCAGCTCTCTGTATCTTGCTGCTTTCCTCAGTGCTGCTTTTTGAGCATCCCTCTGGGTATCAGAGTGGACAGCAGAGCTACAAAGAATTAGTCCTGATTTAAGAAAGAAGGCTGTGCAGAGGAAGCAGTAAATTTGCTGGGAATGGCAGAAGGACAGGGTGGAGGAGGAGGGAGAAACACCAAATCTTGGATTAACACAGAAGTCTTAATGCTACTGGAAAAACTATAAGTTTTTACAAAAGCTCTTGGTGAAGAGCTTGCTGCGTTTGGCTCTAGCTTCAGCCTCAGTGTGGTTAGTGTGTGTTTAGGAACAGTCAAAGTAAAAGCAAGATATTTTCCCAGCCTTGAAATGACAGGGGCGTAAGCTCTGGGTCCAGAGGGAGGGAGGGCAGATCCCTTTGCTGTTGTCTTTAAGTTGGATTTTTAATGACTACAGGGAAAAAGGAATGTTAAAACAGCAGAAGAAAAATGATACCGCTAAGAGGAAATTATTTTTATTGCTAATACATGGGTGCTCATAATGTTTAATTCTTTACAGCTTATGCTTTATTTGCACATTCCGCCTTTCTCACCACTCTGTGTGCTGTAGTGGCAGCTGCCATATTTCAAAATTACTGCTCTTAAAAGCTCCTATTCAGTGGTTTTAGCATGAATAAAAATACTTGTCGAAGTAGCAGTGGTGCTCAGGCTGGTCAGCGTACAGACACGAAGTGGTTCTGCTACTGCGCTCTCACAGGTTCCTGCTTTTCGCAACCTCCTTATCCCCTTCCTTTCCACTGATAAGTTTTAAAAGTTCCCTGGAAGTATTTTTCAAGGCATTACTTTTAATCAAAGCTTAGGACAGTCTTTCTCGATAGAGATTTACTTTTGTTTTCACTAGCGAAGCCAGAGGAGGAGAGAGGAGGAGCGTGGGAGCATTTGATGCTCCTGAAAACAATATTGTGGTAAAAGTAGTTTTAAGGCAGCCTAAGAGTTGTTTGTATAACTGGAGGAGAAGGGAGTCTTAGAGGAAGCTTTCTTGTGTTTTACGCTTTTAGAGCATTATTTATCTTTGTAGATAACTAATAAGGATTTAGTGTTCCTTTGTCATGTGTTTGGTTTAGGGTAAGTGAACGCCTGTCAGTTTGCTACAAGGAGCTGCAGAGGGGAGGCAATAGCCTGGGCATCTGCACTATTTTGCCTTGCATCAGGTGCTAAAAAGTCACTAAATGTACCGTGAGTCACGATATTTTTTCCCAGTTTGACTCGCTTGCTCAATCGTATTTTTACTTCAGCCTTTAGGCTTGAAAAAGCATGTGCATAATCAGTTCATTTTGTGTGGTCTAGGCTATAAAAATGCCCCCTCTGTTCTTTCCATATGAAAAACGTGTTTTTAATTTTGGAGAACTTATATAATTTTCTGTGCTTTCTTTTGTATCTCAGATTAAAAACAAATGCTCCCTTCCCCTAACTTTGCATGTTCCAATTACAGAGTTGTGAAAATAAGTCATCCTTCAGCTTTTGTTACTTTAAAACAGCTATCGGTGATGTCAGAGTCAATACTAAAAGCATTAAGAATGCTGGCAGAATGTAATGCAGCTGCAATCCAACATGATGTTGGAAATGGGGTTGAGAGCATAAAGGCTTTCCATATTCCCAGGGCGCACAACTGCTCGCGGCCTTGGCTTTGATCTCTTCAAAGGCTGCTGCCTCCTCCTAGATGGAGAGACTTGGCTGCCACTCGCTCGCATTGAAAAAAGGCAGAGGTCTCTATTCAGGCAGAAATCAATCACTGTGCAGAAACAATTATGTGTAATTCAACCATCATGAAAACAGGGCGAGATTATGGGTTTGTTACCTGAGTGACTGCGTGGAGATGGGGAGCAGCGGACGCGGGAGTCCTGCTGACATGCCACATCTTGATGACAATTATAGACACATGAATGATGTGGCGGGTGGGGGCGGCGAGATGACAAATGCTGGTCACGCTGTCCAGCAGAGCAGAAAATGAGGTTACAATTGGGAGATAATGTTTGCATATGTAACCATATTTCAGCAAGCTGGGCAACTTCAGGGAATAGCGGAGATGGGCGATCATAAACAAAGTCGGTGTGTGCCATGGCTTTCAGCTTTCTACCATACAGAAACATGTATGTGCGTTGAGAAACCTGGGTGCTGCATCCTGAAGGGAAGCTTCTTTAAAATAGCCTAGTGGCATTTTGTTTAGGAGGTGGATGGGAGAATGGCCTGGGAAAAGCAGAATTCTCCCAAGTTTGGCCCTCAGAAGGCGGAAGAAGCAAACAGATACCCTTCTCCACCCCTCCATATCTCGAGACAGGGTAATATTAACATGGCAGTGAGAGATGTCTGTTTACAAACTACACTGAGGAGTGCGTCTCGTGTCTCCTGTCTTCCCCTCCCAGCGGGGATTTAGGCTAGCCTTGTGGTAGTGCATCTCTGAGCAAGAGCATTTCTTAGATTTGCATGGTAACATTTTGGCTGCAGCAGGCTGTCGGTAGTGTGACGTGATGCTCAAAATATCTTCTGATATATAATGGCCTCCTTTAATTAGGAACTTTTTTTCTTCCTGTGAGTAGTAAGCAATCGCTGACTGTCTTTAAAAAGAGAACCGGCATGTGTAGTATCTGCCATGAGAATATTTATTTGAAGTATTATTGCCTATAAAGTCTTAAAATAGTTTTCCTCCCAAAAAAGCAAAATAAAACACAGATGACTGATTATAAAATGGTATCCCCGCTCAGTTTGGTACACAGGATGAGCTTTACCTTTTATACTGCTCAGGCTTAGACATCAGAGGCGCAAGAAGCTGCTTTGAGTTACAGATCTTCAAACAATAAGTCAAAACAAAAAATCAATCCCTCCAGTCCCTGGGTGCAGTTAGCTAAAGATAAAAGAGAAAAATAAAGTTATGCTAAAGCAGATAGAGGAAAGGAACTGATATGCCAAGGAAACACAGAGGACAAGTGCAGAGTTGAAGCGGGCCTAGTGTGAGCCAACATCAATGAATTCTTGTCTTATCAAAAAGTTTTAGGGTTGCCAATTCTTTTCAGACTGGATTCACTCTGCTCCAGGGCTGCCTGAAGCGCTGTCTTCAATAAAAGTTGCTTCTCCCCACCCTCCACATACCTCCCTCTCACTCCTAAATGTAATCACACACAGGGATTAGGCTGCACCTCACTCAAGGTATGGAACTTCACTGCAAACTTCAGCAGTAAATTAAGGACTCTGATAATCCCTTATTACTACAAATACGAAGTGAGGTTTCTTTTAAAGCATTTGGTGAAAGATGTGTAATCTCCAAAAGAGTAAAACCATTTCCTTCTGGGGATATTTTCTCCCCTCCCTCTGACTCCCAGTAAATTTGAATTGCAAAGGAATTTTTTAATAGATTTTTCTTAATTAGATTTTTTTTTTACTCGTTTTCACAGCTGATTCATGAAATTTTTAATGCCAGTTAACTGTCTTGATTGAGTCAAGTACATGGCTTAAGCCTTAACTGTAAAGAAGAGAGCACCATGCCCCAAAATTGTGATATGAAAGCTAAAAACCCCTCCATGTGCCTCTCCATGACTGACATCTCAGGGTGTATTGAAACTGAAAAAATGGATTCTTTGGAAAGAGGTCTGTTGACTTCTAGCTTCTTCTGTTGCATCTTTAAGGGTGTTTATAATAGGGGCCAGCGTGCACATTCAAGTCCCATCAAGAGGAGCTCAAGGCATCTGTTGGCATCCCTGTCTCAGGATGGCTGATGCTGGTACCTGCCCACAGGCACATGAGAGGCAAATAGGAGCAGGTAATGCTTCAGGTAGTAGCTACTCCAACAGCAGAAAACAAATTTATCCAGCCACAGGTGATTTATAGACAAGGATTTTATGTTGTGTGCAAAAATACCTGGAATGCAGTAATATTCAAAGGATTTGGGAAAGCCTAGTTGATGCACAACTGCGGCCCAATAGCTGATGTTTCAAGGGCCCGTTTGCCATCTGCAGTGCATTACAATATTAATTTCATAGGTGGGACAGCTGAGCAGAAGAGGAAGAATAAAGGATTCAGGATATGCAGATGTAAGTAAGGCAAAAGTATTGGTGTTAGGTCTTGCTCTTCACTGGGAATTGGAGAATATGATTTCAGACAGCTGCCTGGTAACCTGGGGCTGGCTTTCTAAATTCAGGCTGCTGAATTGCTGCTTTCACTGCTTTGAAAAAAAAACAGAAGTGACACTTTTCTATGTAAACTGTTGCATGAGCTGCTACAGAGGTGTTTATAGGTTTATGAACTGAATGGGGAAAGGGTGAGTATAGAAGTTACTATGAAATACGGTATGGAAGATGTGGGCCACCACATGAAAAAGTGGTGTTTCCAGTTCTCTCAATAAGGCAAAAGTTCCTGTAGGTAGCACAGTCGTTCCTCTACTCCGAACTGCTCAGACAGTTATCGCCTTAAAAAAAACCCACACAAAAACATAAAAATCTGCAGCTTGATAATTATTCCCATTCATCTCTGTGTAGATTGCATCTTAAAGATAATATTTTTTTAATTGCTTTAATAGTTCTCCTTATGGTTGTCTTCTTTGAAGTGAAGAGCAGCATGGCAGGATACCTCTCATAAGGAGCGGCTGCAAGAGGAGCTGAGCTGGAGTTGGAGGTTACCCAGATACAGCTGGCTGATGGCAGAGCCACTTTCATCCTTTAATAGTTTTAGTTTTCTCCAGTCCCAGCTGCAGGTGAAGTCTTGTCAGCAGTAGTTGTCATCTTTTGTTTTGCAGAGGCCAAACCAGGTCCCAGACTTGGTACTCGCTGGGTGAGGGATGTGCTGCTTACTGATCATAGAACCATAGAATAGAATAGTTTGGGTTGGAAGGGACCTTCAAAGGTCATCTAGTCCAAACCCCCTGCAGTGAGCAGGGACATATTAACTAGATCAGGTTGCCCAGAACCACATCCGGCTTGGCCTTGAATGTCCCCAGGGATGGTGCATCCATGACCTCTCTGGGCAACCTATGCCAGTGTTTTACTACACTTGTGAGGATTTTTTTCCTCATGACCAGCCTAAATCTCACCTCTTTTAGTTCAAAACCATTATCCCTCATTCTGTCACAACAGACCCTGCTAAAAAGTCACTCCCCATCTTATTGGCCTGATTGAAGAATGGAAGGACTTCAGTAAGATCTCCCCAGAGCCTTCTCCAGGCTAAACAACCCCAGCTCTCTCAGCCTTTCCTCATAGAAGAGGTGTTCTATCCCTCTGACCATTTTTGTGGCCCTCCTCTGGACCCTTTCCAACAGGTCCAGATCTTTCCTGTACACGGTCTGTACAGCTGGACACAGACACTGATGACTGGTGTGGTTTTGTAAAAGTCAGTGGGAAGAAGACCAGTAGTCCTTGGGACAGCTAATTCAGAGAAAAGATTACTCCAAAATAATAAATCCTGCCCAGAGAAGGGGGGCATGCAAGGCACATGGTGTGTTGGGATGTTTTCTGTCCTTCCTGAAGGATGCTAAGCTCAAGCTGCAAAATGCGTTGATTTGAATCAGGATTAACTTGGAGACTTAGAGGGCTTAAACAACCCAGTCTGAAATGGAAAGTGTCTTAAGTGAACTTACAGAGTATTGTGATTTTTTTTCTGTTTGTTTGAAGCATGTGTTGAATGGAAACAAAGGACAGAGCAGAGGTGAATGTGAGCTGCCGAGCCACTCTGCCCCTCCTTACCTCAGAAAGCAAGCCTTCACCTACTAGCTTTGGGAAGCATCAGACATCTCTCTTTCCCATTCCAAATATGTTGATTAAAGTATTGGAGATAAATGTGTTGACTGGGCCTGGTTCTTCTCAGCATGGGGCTTTTCTTCCTTTGTCCTTTTTGATCTGGCCTAGCTGATCATCCCAGCAATAGCAGCTAATTGATTTAGCCTGTGTCAACTCACTGCAGCACAGACTCTGCTATTTCAGCCCTCTCAATACAGCATGCAGGGAACGGAACCAGTAGCCAAGCGCTGTGTCAGGCCGGGATGAAGCAGGGGCTAAATGCAGAGCAAGGGTATGGCATGTGTGGTGAGGGGCCAGTGCACTCGTCCTGTGGCCTCAGGGGATCCCTTGGGAAGCTGGAGTTTGCAGGATGGCAGGGTGGATGTGATTTCTCAAAGCTGGCCTACTTGGCCTCTAAAGTAAACACCAGTTTGTGGTCTCTTAGTAGGGAGGGAGCAGTCCAATAACGCCAGGATAACTTTCTTGCCAGCAATGCTTGTTATTGAGAGCAGCATTTAACTTTGTCTAATTGGGACACTCAGGTTTCAACAGCTGGCTTACAAAAAGGGCAGACAACCTGAATGTGCCAAATGATTTGTCAGATGCCCGTGATACAGGATTTGACAACCTGATACCTATAGGGCCCAGATACCCAGGCTGAGTCCTCCTGTGGGTGGCACAGTCTCTGCGAGCTGCTCATTGGTGTAAGCTGGTACTTGTGGTGGAGAGGTGGTCAAAATCCTACCTGTGATGGGAATGGGAAAGGCTTAGAAATGTGAAGCCGGTTGCGGCCGCAGGAGCAAGGAGTGACCACCCTGACCTCCTGTTGGGCATCTTTCTGCCCTGAGGTCACTGCAGCGGCAAGGAGCCCTCTGTGAATGCGCCGCTCAAAGGTCTGCCCTGTTCAACTTCTGTCTCGGTGGAACTGAGCCTTAAATAACAGGCAGATGTTTGCAGAGCGTGTATTATGGAAATCAGACTAGTCATAACTTGACTGCTCTAGAATAATGCGCATCTCTTCAGAAGAGTGGTGGCTTAGTTTTTTTTGGCTGGAGGCAGAGACAAATTTGTGTGCGCAAGGCAGCGGCCTGTGTGGGGCGGCCGGGGGCCAAGTTGTGCTATTCCCACCCCCCAGGGGCACTCGGGCTATCCTGGGGCAGCACCAGCCCCGGTGGCACATCCTCTGCTCCAATGGGAGGGTTTCACTCCTTCCAGCTCCTCTTGGCTTCCCCGCAGCCCCTGCACTGGGAGGACGGCAGGCGTCGTTGCAATTAGGAGGCTGCCATCGTGGCAATTAGGAGGTTGTTGGTGCAGCTGCTTATTTGCATGTCTGCTTGTGTCGGGCAACTTTCATGTCGCTCCACTTTCCTCCCTGCGGCTGCCAGCGTGCAGCCGTCTCCCACGGGCTCCTTCCCACGCTCCTGCGGGCCCTACCTGGAACACCAGGCTCCTGCCTCCAGTACCCCGAATAGGTGTGTCTGGCTCAGCAGGGTGGTTCAGCAACACACAGTGGGTTGGAAACCAGCGGCTGTGTGGCAGGCTTTACTTCTCCTTACCCTGGCAGGTAATCATGGGGAGCGCTTGCACAGGGTCACCTGCAAGAGTGATTCAATGTTAAAAGTAAATCTTAGTCTTGTTGCTGAAAACTTACTTTCATTTTTTACATTTCCTGCTTTTCTAACCAGCCCAGCCTCCTGGGCTGTTCATGTTGCTCTCTCTTCCAGAAGAGGTGTAAGGGCAGCTGGAGGAAGGCTGTCCTCCTGCTCTCCCACAGCAGCCTCATCAGCTGGACCTGAAGAAGTATTGAATTAGCTTTGTTCTGCTGCTGATTTGAAGTCATTACTGGTGTAAGCCGATGCAGTTCCATTATTGTTGATGGGATTGGGGCTCTTCATGTCACAGGTGAATTGGACTCAATTAACTGAAGCCATGGTCTTGATTAGAAGCTCGGCTTTTAGTGGCTCCTCCTGGGTGCCAGAGGGGGGACACCCCCCGCTTTGCCTTGCCACCCCATGGAGCTCTGCAAGTCAACAGGGTAAAGTGCCACTTTGTCCCATGCAGCATCTGCAGAGACCAGGTAGCATCCTCTCCTTACGCTGCACAGCCCCTTGCTTTTCCTCTGAGGGAGAGGAAGCTCAGCACAAAATATGGGAAGTGCAAACCTGTCCTTTTGGGCTTGCCAGCGCAGAGCCTGTGCCACATCAGTTCCAGGTCTGGCCCCATAGTCAAAGCATCTGTCCAGTGGAAGTTTGTTTTGCTCTTTACTTGGGAGGTGGCTAGTCAGGGGTTTGGACAGATGCTTGTCTTGACAACCTAAGCATGAGGGTTTGTGTTTTCAGTAGTTCACAAGTTTTCAGTAGCCCTTATTATATTACTTCCTACAGCCATGCCTGGCTTTACCAGCACCTGGATAAAGCAGCATGTCCGTAAGTGCTTTATAAAGAACCCAGCAATCATTGTTGCACTTACACATGTAGAAAAAACAGGTCCAGGGAAGGAAGCATCCACTCATAGGACAGGGGAGTGGTGCAGCTCCCAGGAAGGGCTGAACTCCTGCCTCCCACTTGGCTGCTCTGGAGCGGGGACCACTACTTAGCGGGCTTGCAAATGGTTGCCTACAGCCTGGTTTGACGTTTCCATATGAAAATGTGGCTGTCTCAAGGCACACTCATGCTGGGATCTGACACAGCCAGTGGGGCTAGCATGTGGAACCATTCTGAGGACATGCCCACTTGCCTTGCCCCTGCTGCTGGAGGGGCCAACAGCCCTTCAGAAAGCGTGCACCCTCCTGCTAAATATAGCATCAATGCAGTCTCTATTTTTAAGTGCACTTTTCAGCAGCAGCCCTGCAGGATTTCAGCACCAGACCCCACAGCTGGGTTTCCCAAGTGTTTGTGTCCTTTCCTGGTGAGGAAGGATGTGCTAGACACGGAGAGCTAACATGGCCCCTTGTGCCAATGCTCTTGCCTGGCCCACTGCTGCAACACAGGCAGCATAGCAGCTGATTGCTGCTTCGTGCTAATTAAGAGCTCCTTCTGCCTGAGCACAGGGTTTTGTGTCCTTTCTTTCCCCTCCAAAAACTGATTAGGAGCGGAGCTGCTTGGAGACCACTCATCCCTGCTCAGGTGTGGTTGTGGCTGGCCAGCATGCTGTGGACTTAAGAAGAATTAAGCTGTAAGAATGGGCAAAGGTTGATTTAACCTGCAACCTCAAGTAAATCTCTTTACAGACCACTGCCCCCATTCAAGTTAGGATTTGGTACCCTGTCGTGCATCTAGCTGTGGACTGGCACTCCCTCTAGGCAGCATCAAGAGGCCAGAAGGTGAAGACTTGGACAGCAGAAGAAGGCTCGGTGTACTGTGATTTAGGCTTGTTACATGGGACCAAACTGTTATGAGCTGTTGCTGTCAATGCTCACTCAGTTGTAGTGCAGGCAGCAGCTTCCCTTAGGCTAAGCTGGAGTTTGCACCCACCAGCACCTGGGGGAGGACACCATCGCTGCCTGCTCTGTGGCTGCTTGGAAAGGGCTGTCCTTTCTGGTAGCCATCAGGAGGGACTCTGAGATTCCCTAATGAGTGGCTGCAAGACAATAAGAGACCCACATGTAGTGCTTCTGAGTTTGGGATCTGCAAACTATACGTGTAGCTGCACATGCTGGCAGTGCATCCTGCATGTGGCCTGTGCCTGGGGGAACAGGGGAGAGGAAGGTGCTGCCATTTTTGTTCCAACGGTGTTTTGTGATGATTGTTTTGTTGACTAGATAGCTTACAGTGGGTGGCATTCACATCAGATGCTACCCCACACCTGAAAAACAGAAAACAAACAAAAGCTGAGATAAGAAGTACTTTAAGGAAGATCAAAAACTTGTCTCTGTGTTTCTTCTTTTTGGGGAAACCTACAGTCCTACTGACAGATAAAATTCCGGATTATGTATGTATACACTGGGCTCTCAGTGGGCCCTGCTGTTCTCTAGTGAAAGAGTGGTATTACTGAGAGGATATGACAGGTTTGTTATGAATAACACCATCAACACACAAAAAAGTATTCTCCGAAAAAAGTTATTTTTGTCCCAGTGTAGATGGTCAAACACTGCCTCATGGTGCTGCTAGGACAGTGGGGGATGGTAAAATGGCTGCTTTTCAGATGGTAATAGCACAAAACACTTCTTGTTACTTTACCTCCCTACAAACTCACAACAAAACATGTCATTACTCTCTAAACCTGCTTCATTGTCATTTCAGCTCAGCTTTACTGGAGCAGCCCTTGTTCATCATACCACGTACCTATCTGTGTATTTCCAGTCCTGTTACCTCAAATGGGTTGAAACCTGATGGCTGAATGAAAAGTGTAGCATTGCCAAGCTGCCTTTTCTTGCTGAAGGATAAATGCATTTTCATATCACTTGCATAACTTACATATATAGGGCCTTCTCTCTGCAGCTATTGCTGTGCAAGAAGTCAGCCTCTAAACTTAGCCCTGATCCGAGCCACCTTCCCCGGAAGATGCATAGGGCTTCTTTCCCCCTCACTGCTGACAGGCAGGTTTTCACCCTTTTCCAGTGCTCTTCAGTGTCTGAGTTTCACTTGTGTGTCCCTTGTGTAGTGGGCCTCCTGCTGCAGTATCACTACCAGCACCAGGCTGTGCCTGGCATAGGCAGCGGGGCCAGTGGCTGCCTGGCATGCATGGCTTCAGGAGCTGCCACTAGTGTTTGGAGGGCACAGAGCTGACTCTCCTTCAATCTAAGCAAAATCCTGTGCCAGCTGGGTAATGGGGAGAGATTAATGACTGCCTTGGAAGCCAGTTTTCCAGCATACTGGCTGGAGGGCAAGCATCATGATAGTTGTAGCAGCTGGTTTGGAGAGGAGGGAAATGAGGGGAAGATAAAATTGCACACCCAGAATGCCAGGGTAGCCTGTGTCCATGCTTTGATGTCTTCTCCCTCCACACCCTCCTGTGGGTTAAAAATGAAACTAGACTGCATTTATAATGGGTGTGTGAATATCTGTATTTAGCTCCAGCAAGCAGGCTCCTGGACTGGATCTTTGTATGTGGATAGATACAGCTCAGCCAAATGCAGGAATGGGTATTTTCTGTGTTGTCATTGTGGGAACAAACACACACACATGCACACACACAAATCTTGTCTCATCAATTCAGGCATCACAGCCTGACAAATTCTGATACACATGTACATGCTGTGTTATGAAATGGAATAAAAGGAGATTAAACATCTTTTTATTCTTCCTTAATGGTCCTGAAGTGTGGTCAGAGTGTGGGTTCCCCCTGCTCGCTGTTGCCACTGCTCTGGGGTTAGGGCTGTGGGGAAATGGCCCTGTTTGGATCTGCTACAAGGACACAGGCACCGTGAAATAAGCAAATGGAGCTGCAGACTGGCCTCCAAATCTCTAAAATCAATTGCACAACCAGAGAAGAGGGGGAGAGTATCCCCTCTGTGATGCCCATCAGAGGGGGCAGGAGCCATCTTCACACTTTAGGGAAGGCAAGGGCAAAAGACAGGGTTCTCCCACAGTGGCAGGCAGGGTGCACACGTGAAGGCAGGTAGCTCGGAGTTCAGTTTCCCTCCTGTTACTGTGCAATGCTTTTGCATCCACTTCTGCACAGTGCACTTTAATCAGCTGCCCTCCCCCCTTGGCCCCCGGGCCTCGGAATTCCACAAAACCCAATTAACAGAGATGAGAGAGCTCTAGTGTGTATACATATGAAATTTCAGAAGGCTGAAAAAGAGACTCGTAATACCATAAAGCCTGCCCTAAAGTAAAATTTGCATCTGAAATCTACATAGTTAACCCCGTGAGGAAGACAGCTTAGCTGAGCACAACTTTTTTCCCCCCAGAGGGGTAACTTATCCAGGTCTGCTCGATTTGGCATCAGCCTGCTTGCAGTGGAGGAGTGTTGCAAAGTGAGCCCCATGCCTCATGTACAGCCTGCAGAAAGCACCAAGGAATTGTAGCTCCAACTGTGGAGACTGTACTACACTTGCCCAAATACAGCAAAACAAACAATAACCCTAGTTTTGAGAAGATCTGTGAACTTCTCTAGGTAAGTGATCAAAATCAGGCTGGGTGGATATGGTGCTCGAATGGATTCTTTAAAGGAAGTATTCAAGACTGATCTAATTATGACTTACAGATTCAGCACATTCAACCCAGGTGTTTCACGCTATATTAACATTGGCTTGTTTAAATTGCCCATCACAAAAACTGTCCTGAGAAAGACACACACACCCCCCTTTTAAAATGATTACAAACAAACACAAAACCCTCAGCAAATCCACTCCTTTCTGTATGGGTTCAGTGTTCACAGGGGAACAGGGAATAAAGCTTATTCCCCTTCTGTGCTTTTATCTATCTCTTTTGCTATCTTGTTTCTGTGAGATACAAAATTTCCCCTCCTATTATCCTATTTACAGCTTAATCGTCTACTAATTGGAGACCTTCCTTCTGTTCCTCTGCTCTTTTTTGAGTCTCTTGTACACACATCTTCTGTAAAAGCAGTACAATTCTCAATAAAGAGAAATGTAGCAAGGGCTAAAAACTCTCACATGAATGCTTTTACGTGATTCCCCTAGTTGACAGCGATAGGTTCAGCTTCAAAGTGGTTGGTATCTGGGGAGGGTGGTGGTGGGTACTGGGCAGTGCGCTGGGAACACAGGTAAGTATTTCCCTGCAAAAACAGGAGGCCTCAAAGCTGCTTTCTTTATTACCTCCGGATTCTGCAAAGGGCTGGTTATCTCACGCTGCGAGCCAGCATGATCAAAGCCCCAGGAAAGGTCAGGCATTCCTCCAGGAGTGACACTCGGCTGCCAGCAGCACTCCTCCAGCCCACAGCTCCCACAGCCCAGGCTGCTGCACCACGCTGAAGACCTTTATCTCGCTAGCGAGTAAACCACCAGATTAGCCAGCCTGGCCTTAGCTTGTGTTAGAGCACATAACACCTGGTCTGGGTTTTCTGAGGAGGAAAGAGCTTTCTTAAAAAATAAATATATATATATATATAAAAAAAAAAAAGGTCTGTGGGGGAGGCAGCATTTCCTTCCTCTGACTTAGTGCAAGAGAGCGCCGTGCTGAGAACAGCTCTGCTTCATCTCTGTGCTACACCGAAAGGGCTGCTTTCCTCAGGTTCTCAGCTCCTGGTTTGGTGCAATTGATACAAATGGTGAGTTCTGAAATACTGGGCATATGAGAAACTACTCAGTATCTTCCAGTGAGATGATGTTGTTTTCCCACTGTTCGGTAGACTGGCATTTAGTTACTTATTTTGAGCTGCTTATCCCCCATGAGCAGCTTGTGTGTGGAGAGGGAGGTTTGAGGAGGGTAAGCAGAACTAGGTGATTTTAAGGTCCTTTCCAATCCTAACTGTTGATTCTATGATTCTGTGTTTGAGAAGAGCAAATTCTGTCCTACTTCTGCACATTAGATGACATATTTTTGCATCTGTGCTTGTTTGGTAGCATGAGAGATTGCACCCCTGAAGTTGAGGTTCACCCTGTGGCTCATAGGCCTGTTTCTCTGGCTGTGGCTGGGAGCTCACTGTCCTAAGCCTGGCTGCTTGGTGTGGTGGTTTAGCCACTTTTGTCTTCAGGCACAGGCACTGAAACTGTATGAAAGGCAGAGGGGACTTCTGCTGGTGTTTCAAGGGGGTAGCATCTTGGCTGTGCCCCAGCACCTGTGAGATGGTGGAAATTTGGGGTAATTTTCATTTTTACATGAGGTTAAGGTTCCAGGTATAGGATAGGAGTAAGAAAGACCTAGACAGGCTTCTTCTCCATCAGCAGGTGATATTACACAGCAAGAGCACTTACTGCATTAAAGGGGAAAGTTAATATTTATATTTTTATTTTTTATTTTTAGAAAAGAACATTTGATTTCTTGTTTAAAGGTCTGAAATGGACGCCTTGAACAAACTGAACATGTGCCCGTGTGTAGCACCCACAAGGCATGCAGAAGGAGCACATGTGTCTGTTGCCTAACCTCCAGATGATCCGCAGATCCCAGACCATTGAGCTAAAAAAGCCTGTTCCCTCTACAGGGGAGAGGGAAGGGTCTGGTCCTGACCTCTGAAATACCATGCTTGGGATGGGGAAGGAGTGTGCCTGGAGCAGGGGAAAGAGAGAGAACAGAGGAACCAGGGAAATAAACAGATAAATCATTTTCTCTACTATGGGTTGCAGACCTTGACGATGTTCCTAGCTGATGGGGGCAGCTGGAGGGGTTGCTGTGTGGGAGCATTGCTGGCTGAGGTTGCCAGCCCCAATGCGAGCCCATTCTGGGCATTGCAGCAGTTCCAGTTTTCACTGCCCTATGTCAACATCTGTACAGCAGGCAGGTCTCATGTAGATCTCTCATATGTCCACCCCAAAAAAGAAAGGAGTTAGCATTGCATTTGAGTGTTTCTGACACTCTCAACCACCCACCCTGTTGGAGGCAGCAGAAGGGCTGGATGCTTCCCCAGGCTCTCCTGGCATGAGCTCATTTTCTGCCTGATAAATTGTTTAGTGGTGTTTTGTGGAGTTCAACAGCAGCTGTATTTCTCCCGAGCGTGGTCTTCATTGCAATGAAAAGTACTGAGGCGGGATGCAGTTATGATAAGAAATTGTTCACCTCTTGCTCCACCACGTTTGGTGGGGGGTGGGAGTTAATCACACAGGGGTGTGCTAATTGCATGAAAAATCAAGCTGTTGGTAATGACAGGGCAATGGTAAACTTCAGAAGTGCCTCTTTAATGGAACTGAGCATAATTCTCGTATAATGTTTGTTGAATTTAGTAGGAATTAAACTATAATTGTGGGGCGACCTGTTGCTACTAGCGGGGCTCTGTGTGCAGCCATAAGCCCATCTGAAAGGGTGATTTACTGGAGGCTTGGGCAATCTGGCAATTTAGGCTCTCTTTTTTTATGATGTTTAGACTTCTGCGCACGTTATAAAGCACAGCCCAGGGTATTTATGGGGATGTTGGTGCTGCTGCACCAGCCTGTGGGCTGGGTGTGGTTTTTTTCCTTTTAAAAGTGATTTTTAAATTTTAAATAAAGGGCATCTCTTGAATTAAAAAATAAATAAATTAGAAAGTGAGCAGCAGGAGGCAGAAACGTCCTCCATGGGATTTAAAAGGCATCACATGTGTTGTGCATACCAGCAACTTTGTTTTAAGCCCTGTGGCCAATTAAGGGGAAGAGCTTAGTAGTAACAGACCAAACTGAGTGGGGTGGGAAGGGGGACCAGGTGAGCCCCATGTTTCTCCATGTCTACCCCATCTCATGGCCCAAGCTTGGGTCACCACAGCCACTTGAAAGCATTCAGGGCAGCGCCCAGGATGCCCATGGCAGGGGGGTTGGAACTAGATGATCTTAAGGTCCTTTCCAACCCAAACCATTCTATGAATCTATGGCTGTGCACCTGCATGGGTAAGGCCTAAAAACTGGAGGAAGCTCCTGGTTTTGAGGAGCCCGAGGGTGCTGCACAGTCAAATGAGCCAAGTGCAGCAGCCAAGTGCAGGAGGTCCAGGCAGCTTCCCAGGGGTGAGAGTACGGGGTGGTGGGGCAGGGTGAGGATGAGCGGTGAATGGGCCTAGATCAAAGCTGGAGAAGAGCCAATGCCATCGACACTGAGAAAGACACATTTTGGGTCCTAAGGACTCCTGGCCAGTAGGGTGCATTTTGAGACAGGGATGAACAGCCCTTGGAGGCTCATCTAGCCTCAGAGCTGATGTAGGACCACCCCTTGAGGGGTCCTTCATTGGCTCCTCTCTTTAGCTGGAGGCAGGGCTTGCCATGAGGTTGTCATGTATGCTTTTTGGGGAGGAGGTGGGGAAGTCTTTCGTAAGCTGCCCTGGGAGACAGCAGGCACAAAGGTGGGGTGCTCCATCGTTTCTGGGAACCCCTTTTCCCTTCCTTTTTTTGCTTTTCTTGTGAATAGTCTGGCAGTTTGCATGATTATTACATTATTATTACAGTAGTCCCCTGACCTAACTCATCTCCCATCAGCACCCCATGGCTGGAAGGCATCAGTCCCTTTTTTCTATCTTCTTTGGCAAACGAGACTAAAAAAATACAGAAAATACACAATACTAAAGAAGCATTTGGATTATGTGTCAGCAGCTCAGCATCCAGCAGTGTTTTGCCATAGCATAATTGGTCCTGTTTACAGCAAGAGCCCCAGTGAAACAGTTGGCATCAATGGTTTGGGCCCAAAAAAGTGTTTGCAGCCTTGCTCCTTTGAACCATTGCCTTGCTCAAGCCGTTCTTTGCTCTTCCTTAACTGTGTGCTCTGAGTTTTATTTTTTTAGCTACATGTAAATGTAATTTTAGGGCATGTTTTTGTGTCTTTCTGACATGCTGAACCCTCATGGGGCTGATGTATAAAGTGAAGTTAGTAGCATGCAACACTTTTGTTTGTATTGAATTCATCTTACACAATGTGGTAGATATAATTCCTGTGTGACCTTCTACTGATGGTTCAAATAACCTGCCTAAGAGATGTTCTGTTCCTGGAGGGCCCTATTGCTTTAATTCCTCTTAAAATTGGGTTTGTCTTCTGTGGAACAGTGCTGAAGAAATTAAGTACTTGCAAATGCGTTTTACCTCCAGATAAACGTTGCCGTTCGCGTTTGCAATCCTAGTGAAGCTTTGGCAGACTGCTACTTTTGGCCTAATCATTTGTACCTTTTTAGGGATTTTTTTTTTTATTTTTTTTTAGTTTAAAAATGAATATTTTATTTTAAGCCTTTGGACCATCTTACCCACATCCAATGATGGATGTCTAATGAGATGACTTTTTGCCTCTGCTAAATGGTTATATTGTTTGCACTGATGTATGCTAAGACTTGATGCATTAAATCTTTGGTCATTAGCAGTTGCCATTAGCAGAAAAGTCCAAATCACTTACAGCAGGGACTTAAGACTTTCATTAAAGCCTGAATTTGCATGTTATTGGATAAATCTGTTAATATGGTTTAGCTGGACTCATGGAAGTTACTTGAAAACTTTTCCAGTGTGTATGCAGGGTCAGCAGAGCCTGAAAGCCTCAAATTTGGAGAAGGCAGCCCCTCTGGCTCTTCCTTCATACCCCATCATATGCTGAGCGATCCCTACGTCAATCCCACCTGGATCTGTCTGCCTCCATCAGCCTTAACACCTCACACACAGCTCCAGCTGTCGGTGTTGGGCTTCAAGCTGGGTACAGGTCTGCTGCATGAAATTCCTCTGAAGTGGTTGAAATCCCAGTGGTGGGGGCTCCTTACCATTTTTTAGAAGGCAAACAAAGCGGGAGCACTTCCAAAAACGGCACTCGCACTGAGTACTGTGACCAGCACAGCTTGATCTGTGTTCTGCTAGAATTAAGCAGTTGCTGCCTGGTCAACCTCAAAGTTGCAAGTTTAAGCATGGTGAACAGGTTTTAGACACATAAAGGTATGTTAGGTGCTTGCAAAGGCACATGAGCCTTTGTCCTTTCTATGGAACAGAGATAAGGTGTCTTCTTCGTGCTCTCACATTAACCAAGAATATTTCTGCTCAGTACATCTTAAAAATTAATGCCCAAAGAGAAGTTGACTCATCTCTCAGTCTTTGGTCCGATGGTTTTTGCTATGGCATGTGATGCTGAATAGGCTGTAACATAGACATTGTGTAAATACATTTAAGAGATGTCCTATTTCAAGCACTTTTGATCCATTATGTGTACAATATCGAAACGCATCTTCCTGTCACCAGGGTGCAGGATGGGTGTTTTCCTCAGTTCCCCCTACAAGCCTGGGTTGGTATCCTGTGGGATGTGAGGAGGCTGATGAGGAAAAGTCATCCCATCCTGTGACGCATGTCTGCCAGAACAGGACCACTGGGCTTCAGAGTCTGCTGACAGACTGCCCGCTTTCACACAAAACTTGCATGCTTATGCAGCATTTCACTTGCCTGAGCAGTTTTCATGCTTGATTTCAGTGGGTACTCCTGTCCATGGCATGGGGGTTGGAACTAGGTGATCTTAAGGTCCTTTCCAACCCTAACCATTCTATGATTCAATGATTCTATTGAGTGCATCCCTTTACCTGGAGAGGCATGGTTAGCTCACAGGTCCGAGTACCCTGGAGAAGATGCCAAAGTTGCTGTGAGCAGGGACCCTGATAACCTTAAAGCAAGCAAAACAAGCTTGTGTCTTTGTTTTAACTCAGCAGGGAGCTTTGGTGACAAAAATCAGAGCAGCTTTGTCCCCAGGGAAGAGCTGAAGATGGCATAAAAGGTGACACTGGTATGGGCTCCAGCAGCTTTCCCCCCATCCAAAACCCCTGGGGCTCCCTGGCACTAGCATCCCTGTTGATCCTGCCCTGGCAAGTGGCCAGGCTGTGGGCATTGGTTCCTCTGATGTCCTGTGGGCTTTCTCTACTAGTTTAGGGCAACAGTCCTTATCGTCGAAGCAATTAATAAGCCAGACCTATGACTCAGAGGCTCGAGCTTGGGCTTGTTAAAACACTGTGGTGCCTGTGTTCCCCTTGGCCAATAAAGTACAAAAAGGACTGTGGGCCAGTCAGGAAGTAGTGGCGGAAAATGCCTTTTTGGATGACAGGACCAGTTTCTGTCTCGTGCAAGGATGGACAAGGCAAAAGTAGGAATGCTGCACATGGTAGAGGATGGGGAGCTGTGGACTGTGGGGCCTGTCTCCACACAGAGTATTTCCAGTGCCAGTGGTTCCATTTATCAGGTTCATACACTTGACCCCAGTGACCGCTGGGGTCAAGTATATGATTTGATGTGGCAGGTTGACATTTGTTGGGTGCGGGCTTCTTGGGGCATGTATTTACATCAGGGAAAAGATGGACTAACTGTTCAGGATAAGCAAAGTTAAAAAGACCATCATGGGGGAGCAAGAGCTTAAAATGAGCATCATCTGGCAAATTGCAGAGTGTTTGCTGGCAGTTAATTGCAATAAGAGAGGACCTGCTGCAGAGTTTGGAGTGTGAAATAAAACATTGCGAAGTATTTTAACAGGGAAAGCGTTCCCTGTGAGCACGTGGCTTTGCTGGGGATTTAACACCATATCAGCCAATCTAAAACCAATGGGCAGTGCACAACTAAGTATAACCTGTGTATATGTGAATTTGCAGTACAGAAATAGAAATGGGCTTGTCCTCCCCTGATCAGAGCCTTGCAAGACCTGCCTGGCTCCCCTCGTGGTTTACCAGTGCTCCAGGTCTCCCAACAGCCTTCCTGAGCAGGCAAGAACAAACAAATTAAGAAGACACGGGAGAGAAGAAAATTGAGATAGCAGGGGATTTCTAATCAAGCTATTTTAATACTGGGTGTGCTTTAATCACTTACTTAATGGCAGTGCTTAATGAACACTTGAAATAAAGTGTGTTTCTGTCAGGTTCAACACCCATGTTTTTAAAGTTGTCTTGAGGGAACTCAAATGCTTATTACAACTTTTCAGCAAATCCCCATCACAGTTGTGCTATATTAATTTCCAAGACTGAAGGGATGGGGGGGAGAAAGTTGGTAAAGGAATGTAGATAAGCCGTTAGCATGGTGCTTTCTCAGTAACGCTGCAATTAACCTGAATCCGCTTACTGATTGTAATCTGTCTAAGACAGATGCTTATTTCAGGCTTTATCAAATCGTGTTTACTCATTCTTTACAATGCTCTCCTGGCTGTTGTACTGAAGTTTTTATTGCACATGACCCTTCCAGCTTCAGGCAGGAGGGTTTGCTCCGACTCTTGCCCATCCTTGTATGCTGCCAGCCGTAAAACCCCCTTTGTTGCTGATGTACGTGGCTGTGGACTATGTCACAGCACCATCAGCCTGAAGCTGTCTTTTTCCATACATTGCAGCCACATCCACCTGCTGCTGGGTTTCCCAAAAAGAAGGCATTCTGGATACCTGCAAAAGGGGCACAAACTTTTTCTGCTCCCAAATAACCCTGGAAAACTCTGGCAAGGACCCTGGGTACCTCCTTCATGGGCTGGTGCACTGGCAGCTTCTTCTCTCTGTCCCCTGTGGGTCTCCTGGGATGCTGCAGCTCTGTATCACCTGATGCAACATGTACTGGGGAAGAGGGAAAGGATTAAATGACAGACTTAAAGTACTTGTCTTGCTGTTCCATCCCCTGGCTCCCAGCACTAAATATAACTCAATTATGTGACAAAGCACTGAAGTACAATACGTAAGGAAAAAGGGGATCAGGAAGATTCTTTTCTGACTTTGGCAAGCCATCCATTTAGCCCCTGAAATGTGTGATTTTGATTCTAGCTTTGTTCTGAACAAGTATTAGCAGTTTTTAAGTCATAAAGCTTCACATCAGAGTGAACATAGTGTTTCACTTTGCTTCCTTACTGTGGTGACTCCCTGGGGTGTCACCCTGCTGACTGTAAGCAGGAAAGGTCAGTGAGATAAGTGGCCTCCCACTTCCGAGTTGTGAAGCAGGGTGAAAAGACTGCGCCTTTTTTATTTGGCTTTCATAAATCACAATATTCCTGAGTCCTGTTTCCTGTGAGCAGGGTGTTCCTACGTGCTTTCCCATCCTTGCTACTTTTAGCTTCAGGTGAGGCTAAGAGGTTGCAAATCCACCACCCTCATACCTTCTGTTTCATTTTCCCAACTGTACTGTCTTAAGGATCGGAGAAAGTCTTAAAAATTAAGCATAAAGTGATCTCTGACATCAGGAGCCTGGAAGGAGCTTGTCTTTGGATGTGAAACTATTTGCTCTAAACAAATGGTTTGGGATGAGGGGTAAACTGAGCTCTCTCTATATCAAGCTTGCTGCGTCTCTGCAAAGTTGCCTATGGAAAGAGATTGTGTAACAGCTGTCAGGGAGGTGGCAAATTATAATTGCTATTATTGCTGGTGTTGATGAGCTTGTTTCATCTATTGGTAACTAGTTCTGGCCAAAACCACCTTGCTGGTACCTTCTCTTCTACCCTCTGTGCTAAAGCTTATGATGAACCTGGACGAGGGCCTGATTTTGACATTGTTTCAGAACTACTTTCCTCTTGGTCTTGCATTTTTATTTGCAACAGCTGGTCAGCAAAGGGGTAAATGTACAGTTAGTTTAGCAATTAAAATGCTATCACGATTTTGAGAAGACAACTAAAAGTGCTGTCTTCTGGGTTTGCTAAAAACTCTGCCTGAGCATGACTTTGGGGCTCTAGAAACTAGAAGTTAAATAGGCTAAAAAAAAGTAGATGAATTTTTCTTGTTCCTTCAGGGCAAGGTATCCTCAAATCCTCCAACAACTCATTGGTCCTTTTATTTTGAGGTACTGCTATAGCAATAGTGGGATGGTTTGGGGTTGCTTTGGCGTTTTTTTGGAGCAGCTCTGTGTTTCTGTGTTTTCCTCCTGAATTTAACATTTGCTGTAAAAAACTCAAAGCCGTGTTATTTCAAAATGACCCCCTCTTTAGGAGCAAAAGGGAATGCATGCATTTCTCCATTCTTAAGTTTTGGTTGTTGTCTTTTGGTTTTTTGATGGCTTATTTTAGTCTGAATTGAGAAGAACCATCTGCTAGTGCCTGTACCCGGTGTTGGCAGGAGAGGACCTTTTCTGGCTTCCTAGAAGCAGCTTTGTGTTTAAAGAAAAGAGGAAAAACAAGACAAATACCCACCCAGCACCTCTTTGGGTGTTGACCCAGGGACGCTTGGGTCTTGTGTGCACAGGTTCGCTTGCTCGCATTTCTCTGTGAACCCCCTTTGTAGATGCATGCCCTTTGAAGGGCTGTTAATTTAATATCTTTCTCAGTGCAGCAGCTGGAACAAATGGTCCCCCAGCTCCAGCGGGAGCTCCCAGCCGCTCGCCTCGCCCAGTGCTGACCTACAGGCATTTTTGCCATGGCTGTCTCAGGCTTTTTATAGTTTTTGCACACTTGTTGCATATAGGATACCTTACAGGTGCAGACCTTCGCTGACGCATTAGCTGGTGTTTGGAGGGGGGCTTGAGTTCTGTGTTTTGCTGGTAGTCTTGTTTTTCTTGAGAAACATTTAAAAATGAGGGAGAATTTCCTGGATTCAGACCAAATCCAATATGCAGGGGGTTTCCATCAAATCACCAGAGATTAATTTAAACTCTCAAAGTGCACTTGTCAGATGAGAGCCGAGGTGCATGTTTCAAACTGTGAGTAGCTCTGTAAATCCAGGTACAGCATAGCCATGCAGAGTACTTCAGGGGTTACCCAGCCACATGGCAGTAGCTGTGTCAATGCCATCCATGGCTGGGGGATTTCTTCTCCCTGTCGTTGCCCTGCCCCAAATGCCTGCGTACAGTTCAAGCTTTGCCATTTGCAGACCATGACTGTGGTTTGCAAGGGAAACGTTTGCTCTTGTACCAAATTGGGTGGGTTCTTCTGCCTTGCTGTAACACAGCAATACTTTTAAAGCAGTGCCCATGGTGAAGTGCCTTCTGGAAGTGCTGATTGCTCAGTCAGGATACTCTTCCCTGCAAGCTCTTACCCTTTGCTCACCATCGTTTTATTAGGTATATAGCATCCTACCATTAACTGGCCAAATAATTGCTGTTTCTAGAATATGTGTATTTTCCCAGCCCTGCCTGTTTGCCCTACTGGTGTCCCTGCTGGGGACTCTTCCCTGCCTGTGCTGCCTCACCTCCATCTGAGCACATGCTAGGGACAAATAAAAGATACTGACTGTGAAGGCCAAGCTGATGAGCAAACATCCAAACAGAAGTGCCCCAGGAGGGCTAAGGAGAGGTCCCATCAGCAAGCCAGTTCCTAGAGGATTTGTCCTTGCACATGGCAGGGGGCTTGGAACTCGATGACCTTAAGGTCCTTTCCAACTCAAACCATTCTTTGATTCTATGCTGCCATAGGCTGTGCAGTGGGACTGGAGCCCTCATGGCTCAGTGGCCTCTGAGAAGGAGGCCACCAAGGTTTGGTCACTTGTGAGCAATTGTCCCTTTGAGCTGGTTTGGGTGATGCCTTTGCCATTAACATTCAGTGTCATAACAGGCTATGACCTATGCATGACAAGGTGCTTTATAGTGTAACAGAAGGAGTTCAGGTTTGTAACCTGCAGGTGCTCATTTTTAGTTATTTACTTTTTCCACATTGCAGATCTTGAGCTATGCTGTATGTTTCTGGAAGTTGCTTAGGTACCAAAATACTATGTTTCAGTGGGTGGGGATAATATATACTGAAATATTGGAGAATCTTATGTAGGACAATGGGTAATTACGTAATTGTCTTGTTGAAAGCATGTGGATCGATTGGGTTTTTCAGAAGATGTTAAGGTTGCATTGAGGAGAAAAGGTGCTTGGCAATCTGTGCCTATATTAGATGTAAATGTCACCAGTGTGCTGGGGAGAGTTGTGGTGGTTGATGGCTTGGTTAGCAGGTGCTGAGCGAAGTATGGGGGACCAAGTTCCTCCTGCATGGAGACAACGCTAACCCAGACTGGTGATCCCTGGGTTCAGGTCTCTGTCAGTTGCTCAAGTGTTTCTGCAGGTGTATGCACCATTTTCAGAGGATTAGGGAGATAGGGAGTAGGGATGGCATGTTTGTGGGGGGAGGAGGGAAGTCTATGGGCAAAGACACTGGGCTGCAGTAGGAGTCTAATCAGCACTGCCTTGTACCTCGGTGAGAGGTAGGATTTGGCTGTGCCATGCAGCCCTGAAAAGACTTTGGGGCAGTAATGCCTGTTGTGAGTAGTAGGTGCTAGATGGGGCTTCAGCATTGTCTCTAGTCCAGATATCCCAAGGGTGAAGGGTGCAGGCCAGCAACCATGAGACCAGATGGTGTGCGTGGGGTCAATCTGACCCTGGCCTCAGGATGGGAGGGCAACGAGAGGGGCATCCAGGTCTGCATATGGGATCTTGGTTTGCTGCCCTGAACCCTCTCTGGGAGTAGGGCCCACCTGGGTTAATATGTAGAGCAGGTACCATAGCAGAACTGATTTAGTCTGTAGGACATTTGCAAAACATGTCCTCAGGCCTTTCTCATCCTGGTTTCATTCTGCACATGCCGCCTTGTGTTTTGTCCCCATCAGTCCCTGTGGTCATCTTGGTGGGAGCACAGGGAAAGGGAAGGCTCAGCCTGTGCCCCTGTCTGGAGGCAGATCTGGGTGGCCAGCAGAATTTAGCTGCCAGAGCTCCATAGGTCCTCCCAAAGTGGTGTGGGACAGGCAGGCTGGAGAGATTATCATAATGATTGTTGTTATTGATGTTATTATCATTATTATTAATATTATTTATTGTTACTATTTTCCCCCCCCCGTTTCTGGCTCTGCAGAGCCCCAAATGCTCTTAATGGAGATGCACCCCGTTTATATGTTAATGTTAAGCCTGCTGACAAGCGGTTTGCTTTTCTCCTGACTTCTCACAGTTCCTTTGCCCGTTGAAAGCCGCTGCCGTGGGCTTAGGGGATAAGGTGCCGAGAATTAGAAAAGAAAATAAAATCTCCGGGATGCTGGCGAGCGAGGGGGCACGGGGATTGGCTTGCTCAAAGTACAAACGGATGATGTGTGAAAGCGAGTAACCCTGATACCAGGGGCGTGCATGACAATTGCATCCAGCAGAATACAGAATGTTAATTACTAAATTCCGAGAAATTAATGCTGATTAGCAGCGGCGCGTGTGTGACCTAAATACATCTATTGCTTGATCTTGATTCCTAATATATAGTTTATTGTTGATAAAGTAATTGCTGAATGGTGGGCTGGCCCGCAAGCCACGTAGCGAAAGGCTAAGGCCTGATTCATAAATTGTATGAAATTTGTTGGCATGTGTTTTTTGTTGAATTTATAGAGACAAGGAAGGTGAATAGCAATCTGAGCTATCCCCTTTACAACTCAACTCATAGATACTATTGAGAATTCGTATTGCTTTTATTATTTGGTCACAAAAATGGACTTAATGCTTGTTGGCTTTAAAACACCTATGAGCGCCGCTTTCTCTCTCCATCTTGCAACATATAAGACAAGGCCGAAGCTTAAATTAAAATCCTCAGGTTCTTATCTCTTTCCCACAGGAAAGCAAATCTGTGTTGAAAACCGTAAAATTAAGAGGAGAGCAAGGATAGCATAATTTAGCAAAAATTCATGGCACCAGATTCTGAGCTATATGACTGGAGGGATAGGTCAGACATTAAGAAGATACTGCCTGCTAATGCAAGTTCCTTAAGGTGGTGCTCTGGAAACAAGGCAAGCAGAAAATGCTGCACTGGTTCCCATTTGCTCCCTTTCCTCACTCCTACCAGCCTTAACAATAAATTGAATTGTCCATTTAGTAACCCTTCTGCTTCCAGAAGTCCAGAGAAATCCCAGATTTGTACTTGGGAGTATTGTCCTAACATCTGTTTGTGCTGGGATTTCAGTAGTGAACTCAGAAAAAACAGATTTCATTGGGCTCTTAATTTGTTCTGTTAATTCCTTATATTTGACAGGCTGTCCTTGCTGGGAAAGCTTTTTCTTTTTGCCCCTCCCCCCCACCCCCCGATTTTAATTAACACCTTTTTTTGTGCCATAATTAATTTTACTAGGGGCAGATTAGACTGCTGGGGTACAAATGAGGAGTTCCTGTTGCACGCTGGCACCATAGCTATGGCTTGTTCCACCATGGGAAGGACAACTTGTGTAGTGTTAATACAGCAGCATTTTGTGGGGATGTGCAAGACAACAGGAGTCTTGCAGCCTTGATCAAAGAGCGTGATTTTGGTTGGCATCCCTCCATCATGCTGAGTGACCCTTCCCCTGTGCCTCTGAGGGAACTGCTGATGGGAAGTGTGTGTCTTGACCTGCATGGACATTGCCTTAAAGCACCCATTTTGGGCATTTGTAGTGCTTTGGTTGCCCCTTGGCATGATGTGGTGAGAGGTCTCCCAGCTGTCCCTGGGTGGTCAGAGGGTCTCCTCCCTAACTGACCCCCCTGAGAGGCCACAGCCAATTGCTTATATGTGAAATCAGGCTTTTAAGGGTGTTTTTCCAGTTACGTGATACGCAGGCCAAGAGATTTCAACCAGAGTTTGTAAAATTGTAAGTGAAAAAACCCACTATACTCTTTGGCAATGGTGGGGGATTGTTCCCGCTGTGCCGTGCTGTGTCCATGCAGGAGAGCAGTGGAGAGGAGCAGTGAAGATGATGAACCTCATGTTGCTCTTAAGGATGAAGATATGGCAAACCTGCACTTTAAACCTTTGGGTATTTTTAAGTCTGATCCCATAACCAAAGGGTTTCTTCAGGACTGTTGCTGGCTCTGCCGGCCTTCTTTCACAGCCCTGGGTGTGTGGTGTGGTGCTCCTCCTGCCCTATGGCTATCTGGCCAATGCTTCCCCCACCCTGTTTCCCTTTCTTCCAAATGCATTTCTTCCTGTTCCTGGCCCCTGCCCATTTCCAACACTTCCTCAATGTTCTCATCCCTCCTCAGGCACCAGTGGTTCCAGGATGCTGATTCTGGCAGACAACCTGGTTGCCACCGGCCAGCCCCAATGTCATCTCTGTCCATCTGTTCCCTCTGCTTTCAGCAATGCAGATACGTAAAATTGCATTTTGGGAGTGTTTGCTGGTTGGTTGGATGTTTTATTCAATGCAGAAAGCCCAACCTCACTGACACAGTTTAATTTCCTTCTTCTCTTGCAGTCAAACAAGGTGCCAGTGGTACAGCCTTCTCATGCGGTTCACCCTCTCACCCCTCTTATCACCTACAGCGATGAGCACTTTTCCCCAGGGTCGCACCCATCTCACATCCCTTCTGACGTCAACTCCAAACAAGGTGAGCCTGTCCTATGCCAGTGCGGTGGGAGTGCATAGTGGTCCCAGTGTCCCCGTGCTGCTGGTGCCCAAGGCTTGCAGCGTGTAGACACGGAAACATCAATCATGGAATCATGGATTGGTTTGGGTTGGAAAGGATCTTAAGATCACATAGTTCCAACCCCCCTGCCATGAGCAGGGACACCTCCCACTAAACCATGCCACCCAAGGCTCTGTCCAGCCTGGCCTTGAACACCACCAGGGATGGAGCATTCACAACTTCCCTGGGCAATCCAGTGCCTCACCACCAAACAAAGCTCCATAGATCCTCAACTTGGCATGTCAGACCAACCCCACTCCAGGTTGGTCTTCATGCCCCTGGGAAGCAGCCTCCAAGGTGCCAAGCCCAGCCTGTGCTGAGACCTCCTGGGTTTTCCTGGGGAGGGTGTGCTTGCTTGCACTGGGATGCAGGAGCTTGGAGGGAAACATGATGGTTGTTGGGGACATGCAAGGGGAGGACTGACCCTGGCTGGCATGGGTCTTAGCTGGGGTTTGGGTAAGAGCCTGAGGAGGAAAAGCTTACAAAGGAGAGCTGGTAGGCAAGAGGGAAGGAGAGGGAGCAGAGGGTTTACTGAGGCATTTGCTGTAGTCGGGACATCTGTGCATGGATGTGAAGTCTGTCAGTGCCAAGACTCGTCCTGGAGGGTGCCTCTCCCTGCCTCTTCCAGCACTTGCATGTCCCACCACATGGCATGACACCTACTTGACAAGATCATGAAGCTCTGCTTTACCTGGGCACACATCCACACACACAGTTGTCCTATTTTTCTGGAGTGGTTTCCAGCCACCATCACTGAGGGATAGAGACTTTTTTTAGTTCTGACTTTCCCTGAACGCCCTGGTTCTTATTTTGGCCTTGCTATGCAGATAATAACATGGGCTACATTCGGAAGGTACCATGGCCTTGTGGCTGTCTGCGTGTTTTGCTTTTTGTTGGTTAGTTTGTTGGGGTTTTTTAGGGAGGAAGAATTAAAAAAACCTGCTCTGCCTGGAAAGCCTGGCCTGTAAATACATGTGTAATATAATTTTCAGAGTTGGAAGAAGCAAATGCAGACGTCCTGTCCTCATTTGTCTTCCTCCTTTGTTTAAGTGCTGAGGAGAAGGATGGTTATTCATGCTCATTCCTTGAAATCCCAGGGGTGCTGCACAATAGAGAAAGAGATTTTCACCTCTTTCCCAAGCTGGCTGCAGTGTCTGGGGCATACCCCACTGCTGCAGTTCATGAGCTCAAGAGGTTTTCACCTACTGCATGATGGGTTTGCCCTCCTGCACCCCTGTTCTTTGCCTTCACCACGGCCTACATTTGTCCTTCCTGTCCTGCAGGCCCAAACTGAACATTTGGTTTGTTTTTTCTGCTGCTTTTACTTCCTTCTGCCCTTTCTTGCCCTCTCCCTTGCCCAGCCCCAGTGCATTCCACCACTCACATCCCCACTCCGGAAGGTCTCCAAGCCTGGCAAGGGGCTCTGCCTGGGGGCAATCACGGGCATCTCTGGTGCCAAGCTTGTGCCCCACTGGTGTTCCTGAACAGGCTCTTGGTTCCTTTGCTCAGTGTCTAGTGAAGATGGGGATGGATAATGTGGGATGGAGACTTCTGGTTGTGGCTGTGGCTGTCTCCTTGATGTGTGTGGTCCTTCCATACTCCCCGCTTCTTCGCCGCTGGCGTGTGGGAGCAGCCCCAGTGAAGTGGCCCATGCAGTTGCTGCAAAGAGAGGATTTTTTTGTTTCCCTTGGGTCCTCTGCCAAATGCCTCCAACCATTGTTTCTGTCCTCGCCTCCCACTGTGGGTCTGGAATGAGGCACTGCCCTGGCGCCCTAGCCCTGATGCCAGGGTGCCCTCCTCCCACCAAAATCCCCCTGCCCATAGCACTGCTCCTTGCACCTCAGGCACTTTGGAATGGACACACAGCCACTGCCTTGCTGAAGGTGGTCACTTCTTTCTTTACGCTTCTTTCTCCCCCTTCTCTGCCCTCCCTTTATGTTTTCCTTAACCCTCTTATGCACAAGAACTTGCTCTGGAGAGCACTGGCTTTTCAATAACTGCATGTGTTCCTGCTGGGCATTAGGTAGCGGGTAGCCCCTCATAAGGGACCAGAAGTTTTGTTCTAGCAACAATCACTGTTTGTTAGTGCAGAGAGAGCAGTATTGTCTCCTTGGGTCAGAAATGTGGGTTTGGGGGAAGGAGCAGCCCAGCTCCCTGTGCAGGACTTGGTCTGGCAGGGGCAGGTCATGTTAGCACTCCCAGGAGCATCAGCTGTCACTAGAGATGAGATGCTGCACTTGGTTTTCACCTTTGCTTTTGTTGTGTTTTGGTTTTCTTTAAACTGCTCTGAAAGAGCATTCCCTCTCACATAAAAACCCAGGGATACATAAAGTGTTCCCTCTCCTGTCAGCCACCAGCTGGTTTTTAACACCTTTGAAAAGACAGCTGGACAGAAATCCAATCCTCAGCCAGGTCGTGGTCCCAAGTCTGGGAATTAAGCGTTTTTGAGACAGTAACACCACCAGTATTTTTTCCTGTCCTTTCCTGTACACAGTCCTGAAGGATATTCTTCAAATCTTGTAATTAAATTCAGAAGATTTAAATACAGACTGGGGGTGGGGAATAAATCGGTAGCATCAATCTATAAACCAAGTCTCAAGGTAGCACACACTCAGTCTTGGACCTTTGGAGTGTCACCACATAAATATTTAATGCCCTTTTAAAGCAGCTGATTTAACATGTGAAGTAGACTTAACAATTCCTTCTGCTTCAGCCCCCTCTTCCCCAAACACATTTAAATAAACTGATGTCTTTCTGGCCTCTGCAACTGTAATTCCATGTCTCCTGGGGGCACAAGGTTTAGGTGAAGAATGGAGACCACAGACCCTTTTGGGACGAGGATTAGCTTTAATCTTGAGGTGATTCTTGCAGTTGTAGGACTCTGTGTTCTGGGGAATGTGAGCCGATGGATCATTCCTGATGGGACTCTTATTTTTCCATGAAATACTACCAACGCAAAACAGATTGACCTTGGAGCCCACAGGAGTCAACTTGATGAAGGGCTTAGTTGGAGCTGGAGTGACAATTGAAAGCCAAATGAATCATATCAAGTGTGACCATTATGGGCCTGAAAATGATTCTTAATTAACCACTGATCCTCCGTGGTAGCAAGTTTCCAAAATCTGTGAATCCATAAGGGAACCCATGAAAATGTGCAAGTAGCAATTTACCTAATCTAATAGCTCTGCTGTGCTGCCTCTTTGACAACGCTTTGTTTTCTTCTTGTTTCATGCTGTGTTAGAAGAGGTCTTCAGGATCCAGCTGGGTTTGGTGAAACCATTGAGAGGACGGTGTTGCCTAATGCACTTTTCAGGAGATCTAAACTTGCACCAGTACTGGCCTGTACATTTATTTCCTCCTTCCTCTTTGTTTTTTTTCCAGTATTTCACTTTGAACTGCAATATTGTGTGCAAGTTTATTGTTTAAAGGTGATACAGGTAGCCTTTCGCTTTTAACACTAACCAGGAAGGTGGTTACTTCTTATCCAGAGCCCTAATTCCATCACAGCTTTGGCTGTGTTAGCTGTGAACTGTAGCTCACATGTAGTATTTTGAGGGGAAAGTCATTCATTCTTCTGTGCTCTTTAACAGGCATGTCCAGGCATCCTCCAGCTCCTGATCTCCCTACCTTCTATCCCTTGTCTCCAGGGGGGGTTGGACAGATAACACCACCTCTTGGCTGGTAAGATCTTTTAGCTTCTTTTCAGACAAAGGCGCATGTTCACACCATTTCCTGTTGTTGAATCAGTTGCAGCATTTACAAAATCAGAATGTTGCTGCAGTAAGAAATTACTATGCTATTTTAGTTGAAAAGATCAAAAAATGCCGATCTTTAAAATGAATTGAATCTGGTTTTTGAACACGTACAGAAATTGAAGTGCGTAGATTTCACTTTGAAGTCGATATATTTCTTATGGCTCAGATTTGTGGCTCTTGGCATTTGGAAAGATAGCAGAAAACACTTCTCAAGGAATTAAATGTGAATTTTTAATAAACAAAATTGCAATTACTGAGGGGAGGGGAGGGGAGAAAAAACTTTGAAGTGTGTGTGTGGGGGGGGGGAAATCCACCCAAATGGATAACGAACTTCTGTAGTTGCTGCTTTTTACACTTTCTACATGGAAGGAAGCCTCTGTCATTGGGAGATTTTGCTGCTCTTGCTAATACTAGCACTCTCGGGTTCTCTCTCTGCCACTCAGGGTGTCATTTTCCTTTAGGAGGAAACACATGGTATTTTCAGAGTAATTGATTTGGCAGGATGCTTACATCTGCTTGAGGTAGAGAGGTACTTGCCTTCAGTGCTGCAGGAGCAGGGAATAAGGAAACTGCAACAGTTTCAGTGCTTTTGAATCTGTATCATGACTTGTTTGTGCCCACAAGCGATGCAGGAGGGGGTTATTTTTTGATGTGTTTATGAGAGGGAAACATGCTCCAGGTGACGACAAGCACAGAAAGTAGACAGCAGTAGATGGTGAAATGCTGTATTGCTGGCAAACCTTTCAGGAAGTGCCGCGTGCCTTTTTGGAGCAAATTACTAGCAGAAACCAAACTAAAATACAGAAATATCTGACCCTGGATTTTACAATAATGCCCCCACACACACCCTGTCCTCCCCATTCATTGCTGCTTGGCTCAGTCTCCACCTCCACCACCAGGCAGTTCCTGGCAGGCATTTTCCAGGTGTTGTCAGTCATTTCTTCTGAATGGCTTCTTGATACAGAGGCTGGGGGGACTGAAGAGGGAAAAGAAAAAGGTGACACAAGATCTGATGTTATAAGACATGTTCAGCAGGACATACCCACCATCCCTTATGCTATACAGCTTCCAGCTGCCTTTTGTGTAGTGGCACTGCTGAGACCTCCACTGTTTTCTTTTGCGTTTTTTACCCCCTTCGCTTTAAGCACAGCTCATTTCCAGTAATGTAATCCAAATGTGTAACCTGTATCCTGAACCAATATCCCTTTTTTTCCCCTTTGAAAGCTGATCTGCCAGTCAATATGTAACTGATTGAATAGGATTGATGTGTGCAGTGATCTTTCTGGGCTACTTCAGGTGTTTGGGCTGAACTGGTATTTGTTTGCATTATCATAGCATGCTACTTCAGGGTGTTAATTGTAGTCACAACCTGAACCATTGCTAACTGAAAGTAACCAAAATCCAGTGATGATGATAAAAATTAGAGTCCAAATGAGAGGCTGGTGACAAAATATTCTGTTCATGTGGGAGTATAAAGAAGGTAAGAATTTCACACAAGCTTCTGTTAATGGATTGCAGAGTTTGCTCTTGAAGTAGTTCAGATGGACTTGTGCTGCTGTAGGCTTCTAGGTGATTGTGGTTGGGTTTTGTGTTTTGGTTTTGTTAACCAAATAAACGTCCACTTTCTTAGAAAAGCTGCCCACTTGTACTTAACTATAGCAGATGCAAATGGGAGAGTCCCAAGTTTTCAAAGGCTTAGAAAACCTTTTGAACAGTTCTATTAGCTTAATAATTCACAGTCTGGTGTTCTTGCACTGATCTACGGTAGAACTATTTGGAATAAGATACCTCTTTCTTGAGAGCTAGTTAACCAAATCTGATTCCAGTGCTTTTAAAACTAGGTGAGAGAGGGATAGAGACAGAGGAGTGTGCATGCGGAGGTGCACTTGTGCTTTGGGAGAGGAAGACGTAGTTTTGCTTTCCTTCCCAGTGGCAGCCTGGATTGGGAATCTTTCAAAAGCAAGGGAGAAAGTCCAAGGCATTCAAGTACTCGTTATCTTTGAATACAGCAGAACTCCTGAGAGTTTTACCTATTACTATTTATTTGTGACTGGTAGCGAGTTCCCATCAAGTGCTTGTAACTCTAGAGTAACTATTGAATACTGTATCACATGATTGATGGGTTCCTTTCTTCTGTGACCTCAGGCAAGGTCAGCCTGTATATCCCATCTCGAGTGGATTCAGGCAGCCCTATCCATCCTCACTCTCAGTCGACCCTTCCATGTCCAGGTAGGTGTAGGAGGTGAATGACTGACTGGGGAGTAACTGCTGGCATTAGAGGGCAAGTTGCTCTTCTGCTTGCATCTTGGTCTGCCTTTGCTTGCTTTTCAGTCAGCTAAAACTTTATGCATATATTTTTATTTAACTTATTTTGTGTATATACAGTTTGCCTGGATCCCACACTGGTCTCATTCAGCATTTTCTTGGCAGTCTCTGAAGTACTGCAATTAGGAGTACCAGTGAATTGTCAACAATTAATTGAGCTGTTTCATCTGAAATGAGTCGTTAGTTCATTTCTAGATGTAACATACAATGTGCATCCTTGAGTTTTGCTCATACAAGTATGCAACCAGGTGGATTGTCACTCTAGTCTGCGTTCTGTAGTTCTAATTTCAAAGTTGTTGGTAATTAGTCTTGAATCATTTAGGTATCGCTCTGTGTTGAAACTTGCTCGCAAGTGGGTGTTTCATAGCCCAAAGCCACTAATGGCAGGGGATGCCAGCACAGTGTGTTTGTACTGGTGTGTGAATCAGGCACTGTGTCTTTGTGTCTAAGTGCAAGCAAGCAATGCTAATTGAGACTTGGCCATGACACACTCCAGACCTCCTCTCCTCTGCTTTTTGCTTTTACTCTAAAGACAGCTTCTACATCCTGTGCTTGGTGTACACAAGGTTGCAATGTACCATTCTTGGGGTTTTTTTGTCTGTGTGACTTGTAGAAGACATGTCCTCTTGCACGGGGATTTAAGACAAGCCACTTGATAAGTGATGAGTTCTCTTGCCTCTGTTTGTGTGGGCTCCTCTGGTTTATCTCTGTTACTTCACTTCTTCACAGGGGAATGATAAGCATGTGCCTGTCAGGGTGATTGGGAAGAAAACCAATTCTTTCTCCGTGATAAAATGACTTGCTTTGGTTACTGGGCTTTGTGTTTGCTTTATTTTGATGACATGAACGAAAAGGGCAAAGGGACTAGAAATGCAGAAATGAGAGGCTGGATACCATTCCTGAACCTGCACTCATGCAGCAAATCTTTGTAGTGCAAGCTTGTGTCTAATGTTAATGGTACTTTCCAACAAAATAAAATAAAACACAAAATGAAGCATGCAGGTTTTCTGCTGCACTTGACTTTGCAATGCTCAGCACCTTCAAAATCTGTCTCAGATAAGCTCGAGGATGATCTGGGTTAGTTGGGTGAGATGACTGAGTTAGTGGTACTTTGGTTTTCCATTTTCCTTCTTGTACAAAGGAAAGGAAGCTTTATTTAGGACAAAAGTGTCTCCCTTCCATCCCCCCAGATGCAGGGGGGATGATGCAGGATTTTTAAGATTTATTGTTATTTTAAGTATTTCAGGCAAGGATAGTGAGCTAGGTGAAGTGATGTTAAAACCTTTTGGCTTAATACCGTGAAAAGTAGGAGATTCCTTAGAGAGCCACCAGGGACTTCTTGAAAAGGCTCCTCTTTAATTCTGTTTGTTTCTGCATGGCAGTTCCCTCCTTTGCCTTGGCTGGTGGTGGATATTTTAAAAATGTTTATATCTTGGTGTGGAAATACAGCTTTTGGTTAAGAAATGTGTATTTTTATTGCTAGTCAGTGCAACAGTACATCCCTTAAACCTCGTGTTTGCATTGCTAAAACTGTTTGCCTGAAAGGTAATAAAATAACTTCTTTACAACCAAAATGCTGACTGATCTGTTTGTTTGTTTGCTTTTCTTCAATAATGGGCTACAATGCACAAATCTTAGCCAAATATTTTTCATGCTGTCTTGAAGAATTATCTCCCATTGCAAGCTCCGTAACGTTTGCATTCTTGGGGCACCCTGCTGCTGTCATACGTGTTTGATGCCAGACTTCAGTAGGGTTACAGACCTCCCTTTGTTTTCTCTTTTAGGTTTTCACATCACATGATTCCTGGTCCTCCAGGCCCTCACACAACTGGAATCCCTCACCCAGCTATTGTAACACCTCAAGTAAAACAAGAACATCTGCACAACGACAGTGAGCTAATGCATGTGTGAGTCTGCCTTTCTGCACTAGCCCTTAACCTATAAATGTTGAAGAACTAACTCTATCTGAAGAAGAGTCAAGGATATATATTAAGGAAAAAAAGTGCCTTTCATGACCTCTCTGAATTTTAAATCTTCTGTAACTAAAGCAGGAGATATGGGCTACTATTTGGGAAGAGTAATGAGACATGAAACCATTTTCCATTTCAGTTCAGCATTTTTTTAGCTATTGGCAACAATCACCTTGATTCAGATGTCATTGCAGGCCTGTCTACCTGTGAATGTTGCTTGCATAGGAACTCAAACTTCTGCTGGAAAAAGTCTTAACTAGTAAAAAGCAGCCTTCTTGCTTAGTGTACTCAGAGGCAGAAAGCCCAAAAAAGAAGTGGATGAGGCACTATCCTCCTGCCTGTAGCAGTGATCTTTTAGGGTACTATGGGTAGTCTTTCAAAAAGAGAATTGAGACAAGTGATGAATTTGGAATGGATTCACAGCTCAAATGTTACTTGCTAGAGAATGACAACCTGACATACTTCCTGAGTGTTAAATTAAGCCAGTTCTCTGAAAAGGTACAAAAGTGGATGGTACATGACCACTCAAATTTTCATTCTTACTACTTAAATGCTCCTGTAACCACAGGTTGGTAATTTTCCACTAGGGTTTTTTCCAGGCTGAAGGTAAATGGATGCTTTTTTTCCCTCCTTTCCCCCACCACGTTTTAGGAAGCCTCAGCATGAACAGAGAAAAGAACAAGAGCCAAAAAGACCTCATATTAAGAAACCTCTGAATGCTTTCATGTTGTACATGAAAGAAATGAGAGCGAACGTTGTAGCAGAGTGTACTCTGAAAGAAAGCGCAGCTATCAACCAGATTCTTGGCAGAAGGGTATGTACAGGAGGGGGGGTGTGTACTCACGTGTGCTGCTAATTTGTGTGTGTTTCCCTTTACTTGGGTGTGATAGCTCACTTTCTGCTTGAGGTGCTAACTAATGTGCAACTATCAAATTAGCTATAGAAGATAAAACATGCAACTAAAATAAAAGCAGCATTAGCAACATCATCAAATTGGTGTCTGTTCCACTTACGTTATGGTGTCAGCACCTCAGGCATGAAATATCCTTATTCACACATGGAAGGAGTATTCAAATCACCTTTTGGGTCCTCCTTGGGGCTGGTGTCCATCAGGGCATGAGGGGACCATTCAAAGTTCAACACTGGATGCCATTGGACATGGAACTCAAAAATGAATATAAGGTGGTTCAATTGTAAAGTCATGTAGGTTGGGAAGGACTTGTAAAGGACATTTAGTCCATCAGCTGCTCAAAGCCATTCCAGTTACACCAGGTTGCTCAGGGACTTGTCTAATCAAGTTTTGTATGACTTTGAGAGCCATTTGCTTCTGTGGCATTGTAGGCATGTTTTGTTCTTTCTGTGCTCCAAGAAAGGTATGCAGGTCAACCCACAATTGCAGACTTCATGTGCACTGTCAGTGCTGTTCTTCCAAGGGAAATGCCCACTTTGTCTTTGACTGTCCCAGAAATGCAAAAAGAGATAATGTTTGTACCAGTCTGAGTTTTGAGTAGGGATTGTTTATCTCAATTTTGGTAACAAAACAAGCCCCAGTGCTCCTGCTCCTTCTGCAGCTTGGACTCCTCCTTTCAAGGTACTGTTCTCTGTGAAAGTACCAAAAATTCCATTTTTACTATGGTACACACAATGCACAAGTTATCCACTATAATTCCTTGGGGATTAATTATCATCAAATGTTTTGTGTTTGGTCATCCTGGGCACTATTTACTATACCCTGTGTCACTCCAGAGAAGGAACCTCTGTTCTCAAGAGCTGATGCTTTGCATGAGGCTGGGCTTTCTGATAACGTTTAATGTTTGCTACCTTCCAGTTTTGGAATGCACATGTGGAGTTTGAGAGTTGCAAATAGGCTGAACCGCTGTGCTTTCAGTAACACATCAAACTTGCCAAGTCAAGACAGACAAGAGCTTTAGTTCACATACTCTGATGCGTTACAAAACAACATATTCAATCATACAAATGTGATCTGATTTGAAATCCTAATTCCATAAATTATTCTTGCATGAGTGTCTTAATGATTTCACGTCTGTATGGGTTTTGGGTTTGGTTTGGTTTTTTTATAACATCTTCTCCCCCATCCTCCCATGCATGTTGTCAAAGTCAAACAAGAAGACATGTTGAATGCTGCAGCAGTGGAACCTCATTCTAAATAGGTCTTTACTCTTTCTGGTTCAGGGCTATGATAGGTATTTCAACAAGAACAAAATGATTCAGTACTAACGTAGCTGCTGTCTTTTCAAATGTGCAGGTTGTGAGGGGGTTTTGGGCTTTGGTTTTGGTGTGGGTTGTTTGGTTTTTTTTTTTTTTTGAAGTACATAAAAGCAGGAAATTTATCCCTCCTTGGCTACAGAGGTGAACTCGTGTAATTTGAAAAACTCCAGCTCTGTGGTTTCTCTATCTTACAAACTTTTTTGCAGTTGCCATTTTCTTTTCCTTTATTGCAACAAGAAGCAATTGAAAAGCAGGTACCTTGAAGCTCCATACTTAAGAGGTATATTTTGAAACAGGAGCCTGCTGGTGCCTAGAAAGCCCTCTGCATTGGCATTGAAAACCCATGTGTAGCTGCTGCTTAAAACCAAGACAGCAAACCCTTCTATGGTGGGGAGTTTGCTGCCCTTTAAAAGCAGCACAAAACCTTTCTGTTTTGTCAGGAGCCAAGGGGGTTGTGTGTGTTGGTGTTTTTGGGGGTTTGGGGTGGTTTTTTTTGTTAAGTAGAGCTGGAAAAGCATGGTTCTGTGAGCACATTATTTGGTGAGCCCTGTTTCCATAAATTAATTTTGTCTTGCTGAAGGCACTTGGCAGTTGCGGAGCTGACAAATGCCTGAAACTTGGTTAATAAACAGGGGTGCCTGCAGTTCCTAATGAATTTCATTTTTGCAGCAGGGAAGGACCGAATCAAAGTCACAGAAACACTTGCTCAGGTTGTCTGTTGCCTGGGTATGAGTTATTTCCTAGTCTACTGCTATGTTTATTTTATTTGCAGTGGCATGCTCTCTCCCGTGAAGAACAAGCGAAATATTATGAACTAGCTCGTAAAGAAAGGCAGCTACACATGCAGCTTTACCCAGGCTGGTCTGCAAGAGACAACTATGTAAGTTGAAAAAAATTCACCTCCTTTACATAACTTGTTTCTTTCTTCTTTTTAACTTGTAGAAAGTTCTGGATGTAGGGATGGTGAACAAATGTGTAATGTAAGCCTTACAAATGTCTGCATTTCAAGCATTCAGGAAACTTGGGAGTTTGCTGTTGTTGTTGAGATGCTTCTTATGGAGGTCATGTTTTTTGAAAGGGAAAAATAAACATGGAAAGGTGTGGAGGTTTTTCTGAGACAATGATCAGCACTGTCTGAAAGCTTAGGTTCTACTGTACATCTGTGAATTTTCCATAATTTGCTATTTGGTCACTTGCTATCCAGAAACGTTTCATAGACCTGAGCAAAAAAGGCATCTCTGTCTTATAAGAGAACTAAAAGCCCAGGGGTGTTAATGCAGGCTGAACTTTAGCTGAAAGTAGTTCAGAACGGTCCATCTCTGCAATAAAGCCCATAAAATCTGTATAAATAAACTTTGTGCTAAATCCTGCTTTTATACAGTTTGGTGAAGCTAAAAAGTTTTCTTACAATTACTCTTATTTTGTAATTAAATCTCAAACAAGTGCTAATAGCATGCTGCACAGCTTGCAATGCACAATTACACAGTTGTGCTTACAATGAGCTGTCAGTATAGTCATATGTTAAGTTATGAAACTCAGAACCCACAGTCCTGAGAGACTGATCCTAGCCTGAGATCTGGGCTCCTTTCTGTCCCCCCATCAGTTGTGGCATTATTTACTGTGGTAGGAAGTGCACATGCTATATCTGGGTCAGTTTTCCATCTGTATTAGGTGGTCAGTAGTTTTTCAGGACTTCGGTGATGTCTTGTGGATGTTAAAGATTGAAGTACCTGAATACAGGTGTCGATAGAAACTGTAGAAAACACCACAGAAGACATTGACACAAGCTATGCAAATGCCTTGGCCTTGCTGATATCCATGCCTAGTTTTGTAAAGCACAGACACTACTGCAAGACCTAGCAGCTTGTTTCTGCCTGTTTTATACAGTCATCTTTTCTAGTAGATGAGCTGTCATGACCTTACGCAGGTAGGGTTTATTTCCAGTAACCAGACCACATCAACAGAGCTGTCTTGAAATACAGCTGGGAACAAATAGGGCCTTACTGGTATACTCCTTGAAAAGGATGGGATTTCAATTGTCTTGAATGTACTTGCTGGAAAATCAAACCACTTTGGAGCCTTGTCTGCTCACGCTTACTGGACATCAGCCTTCAAGAATGTCCTGTGACATTTGGTCACACTCTGAGAACCTGAGAACCTGAGGCGTGTTGCCACAGCTTACTGCCATACAGCCTAAGTGGTGGACCGCAGTTTCTTAAATGCCTTGATAGACATTAGGAGTGTGTAAGGTGGCACATATGGATGCTCTCTTTGATGTGCTTCCAACCTACATCCTGTGTGGAAGTATAGATCTGACATACTTCTGTCCTACATGCTACAATGGAGAACTTTGCTACCTTCCTCTTGCAGTCCTCCTCTGCCTCTGCAGAAGTGTGCACCATTCTTGCAGTGATGGTGAGTTGGTGATCATAATAGATCACAGTTTATCACAGAAACGTTTCCACGTACATCATATGTTGGGTTCTTTCCTTACTTTTTTTGCTTCAGTTTTTCTAACTTTTGAGTGGTCAAAAAATGAAATTGCATTCATTCAGCACAGATATTACTGCAGCATTTTGAGAACTGAAAGTGACTTAGGAAAGACTTCTGTTCTATGTGGCTGAATTTCACAAAACAGTAAAATTTAAAAAAACGTACTACTTGGTTTTCATTCTTCTGTTTTGGTGTGCCTGGCTATTCAGGATTTCAGAAATCGCAAGAAAATGTGAAGTATTGCTGTTCAACCGTGGACAGTATCTGTGTGCTTGTTAGTATGTTTTGATACAAAGACAGGCTGGGAAAGCTGGGGTTGTTCAGCCTGAGGAAGAGAAGGCTGCATGGAGACCTCATAGCAGCCTTCCAGTATCTGAAGGGGGCCTATAGGGATGCTGGGGAGGGGCTCTTCATTAGGGACTGTAGTGACAGGACAAGGGGTAATGGGCTAAAACTTAAACAGGGGAGGTTTAGATTGGATATAAGGAAGAAATTCTTTACTGTGAGGGTGGTGAGATGCTGGAATGGGTTGTCCAGGGAGGTTGTGACTGCTCCATCCCTGGCAGTGTTCAAGGCCAGGTTGGATGAAGCCTTGTGTGGCATGGTTTAGTGTGAGGTGTCCCTGTTTATGGCAGGGGGGTTGGAACTAGATGACCTTAAGGTCCTTTCCAACCCTAACTATTCTATGATTCTATGACTACTGATGCCCAAAGAAGTCCTGCAAAGTTGTGTGATAGTCATGAGAAGCACAGTGTTTTCACGATGTAATGGTGTCTATGTGTGTTGGAGTTGTCAGAAACTTCCTCATTTGGAAATGCTGACAACTAGTTTTCAGCCCAGCCTTTTCCTTCTGTTCCTCGGCTTCTGGTATCTCATAGATGGATCTCAGATAAGCTTTCAGTACGTTTTGGCACTTAAAGTCAGCCTGCTGTAGGAAATAAAACACGGTTTCTTTCCATGATTTTCCATGTTAACATCTGCATTAATGCATTTTCCTCTGTAAAGAAGTGTTGGTGCCTAAGTGATAAAGCATATAACTGTGAGTCTCCCAAAGCCCTTGAAATCTGCTTTCCAACTTCTAGTCTTGGTCCTATCTTTGGGAGCTCGTGGCATTGCTCAACCTTGTTGCCAGCCTCAGGATAAATAAGGACAGGAGCTTGAGAATCAGGCAGGCACAGACTGTCAGAGCAGACTAGAGACTACTTAAATTCATCTGCCGTAGCTTCGCTGGAGCCCTCACTTGGACAGCCCTTGCTGTCCTTCCATGAGCATTGCAGTGGTTTGAGGTGATTTCTCACATCACCTGCTGTCCATCCTGTTGCTTTGCAGAGCTAGCTGTGCTGAGCGCAGTAACCTCTGGCTGGGGGAGCAGAAGGACAGACAGTGGGCTGCAGTCCCACTTACAGCAACTGCACCAGGGTTGGCCCAAGCTCACTTGTTAGAGCCTGTCCTGGCAGCTTGAAGGCTTCTGTAAAAAATACATGGATAAGACTTCTTTTTCTTACAAACCCAAAGCTTTGACTGACAACACAGGTCAATAAAGAGAAGTCACATGGAGGAATATCACAATGGTAATTAGGGCAAAGCAAGATGACTGAGGTTTAAAATTGTGGGTCTAAACTGACTTTTGTTTCCTGAAAGACACTGTGAACTGGGAGCTCTGGCCTTTTCCATAGATGGGGGTGCAGGAGAAGGCTGAGTGTGTGGGTTGGCGTGATGAGCCTGTGCCAGCACACTGGTGCCAGTGTGGTGTCCAAGAAAGACAGCTGCCAGATGTCCATTTCTGTCCTGCACCTTGGTCACATTAAGGGTGCTCTGCTGAACAGCAGTTTGCTCTTTGCCTATTACACACCAGCGTTCTCCTGGCACAGCCCCACAAGACTTGGCTGTTGTTAAGATACAAGCATTATCAGAACAGTTTTAGTTGGCTGGTTTGCACCCTGGGAACAATCATGGTTGTCCTAGGTACTTTCAACACTCTGTCTGCTGTTGCCATGTATGACAGTGTAAGTATCTGAATGTGTGAAGAGTACTTGTAAGAGCCATAAATTATGGTATCGACATATGTGTCATCAGATTATTAAGCATGAGAAGTCCTTTAGATGCTTGCGGCTGCCAGTGTTAGTTGAAAAAACTGCCAGAAATCGCAATTCCATGTGGATATAAAAACATGTATTGCATATGTATTTCTCCATAGATGCTCAGAGCAAAGCTTGTTACCATTGAAACACTTGGAAGTGGGTTAGAAAAGGTTTTAGCTGCCTCGAAAACAACTGTTCTTTCTTCCTAACCCCTTTCTCAATGTGGAGATGGCTTTTTTTCCTATGCTGTGAGGTGAGGAAGCAACAAAAGAAAGTTACAGTATGGTAAAATTTCTTATTTTTCAGGGAAAGAAAAAGAAGAGGAAGAGAGAAAAGTTGCAGGAATCAGCATCAGGTAGGCCATGGCCAGCTCTTACTTACCATTCACCCCAGGTGTATTTCAGAAACCAGGGCTTGTGCTATCTAATATTTACGTGCTTTTCTCTTAACACTTGGTTCTGACAGATGTTTTCAGATACTTCACTTTGAATGCATGCTCTTGAAAATGCACACAATACATGTCTCCTCTCCCTTATGCCTTTCTGTGCAGCATCCTGATGGTATCAACATCTTTGGCTGAACTTGCACATCACTGTCCTGCTTTACCTTTGCTTTTCTCCTCAGTCAGTGTTGTATCATCCTTAGACTTAACTATGCCTCAAATACTGTGTGGGATTATTGGACACTGGAAACTCTACCCTGTATTTGTACACTACAGCCACTGTATTTTTTATCATTGTATTTTACAGTTCTGCGTACTCTGCTGCCTAGTAGGCTGGCTAAAAGCATCAGTGAGGTCTCCTCTTTGCCTGTAAAACATATACAAAGAAACACCCTGTTTTCCCCAACAAAAATGGCTGGTATAAGAACCATAAAAACAAGCAAACAACAAAACCAAAACCACAAAAGAAAATCCATGTAATGCTGTAGCAAACAAACTTATTTGGAATGTGCAAAAACTCTGTAACAGAAATTTGTTAAAGGAAAACAATCTTCTACAGGTACAGGTCCCAGAATGACAGCTGCCTACATCTGAAGCATGGTAAGAACATCTCTAAAGCTTTCCTGATGATAAAACTGAATTGTGAAATAAGCTTTCTTATCAATTTTATGCAATAATATGAATTTAGCAAAAATGGCAGAAGTATCATATCCCAAAGCTGTTGTTACTTTGACTACTGATGGTTTTTATACCGGCTATCTATTAGGTGTTCACCATTTCACTTCTTAACCTTCATATTGTCAAATTGACCATACCTCACTGACGTGCTGCAAGTCTGCCTGGGAAGCACAGGGATGGGTTTGTCAAACAGTACAAACCCTCCCAGCCAGCAGGCTGTCACAGTTTGTAAGAGCAGGTTAGACACTGGCTTTAAGTACATTTTATGTGCTGACACCTACAAGATGCTGGCTGGCTGGGTACACCTATGTACTAACGAAACATCCGCTAAGAAAGTGGGACTGTTGCAACAAGAATTTCTCCCTTAGCTGTACAGTGGTATTTCATGTGTGCAGGTTGGTTTGTTGTATTTCCAGCGTGTTTTCTCTCTTCACATCATATCAGCTGCACCAAAGGTGGAATGGGTGGTGATTACATATATCCAGTGACACCATCTAGTCTGCTTGTGAGTGCACACAGCGCAGTGTGATCCTCATTTCATAGTGTTTGCACTGGAAGGCTGGTCCTTCCCTTCTTCTCAGTGTGATAATGTTCCCTAGTAGGAACGGCATGCACTTGACAGAAGAGTTGCTTCTACACTGTCTAATTAACCCAGGCTGCTCCTAAGAATTCCAGGAATCATGCAAAAAAGGAACACTTACTGAAATCACCAACAGGATTGGTCTCTTTATCCCCTCTGCCTTGTCTGGCTACATGATGCCTTTGGCACTTGGGGTAGTCAGCAAAGCAGCCTCCTGTTGCCCCTCTGCTCTGCAGGGACTTCCAGCTAGAAGACAAGTTAAGTTTGTTCTGAGCAGAGTGTCAGTGTGAGTCAGCGTGATTCAAGCATCTTCTGCAGTTATACCATTTTGCTGGTTAGTCTAAACTTGGTTGGGTTTAAGACTTTTTCTTTAAAGCTGAAGTGAAAGGGTGAAATGTTTGCTCTGTTTTGTTTCTTCCTGCTAAGCAAAAGGTTTTCAGGCAAGCCTGAGTCATGCTGATTGTAGATGGGGATTGCAGCATTTGGGTTCTGTAGCCTACACAACAAGTGTAGCTGTAAAGTATTGTTACAGTGACTGCCCATAGGTGATTAAGAAATACCTTGATTTTTATAACTGATGTTTCAGTTCAGTTACCCAGGCCCATGACTGTTGTATTTTTCCCTTTGATGTCAACACAGTACTGGTAGGCAAAACACACACAATTTTATCTGAATTGATGCCATGCATTTGATTGGAATCAGAATACACCTATGGTTCATCACATGGCAGTTGAAATCCAGGGGATATTTGGTTTCTTGGATGCCTTACATTCTAAGGATGAACTCCTTTTGACGGAGCTTCTCTGCATTTTCCATAGTAGAGGATGCATGTTCTGAGCACATGGGCTTTCTCTTTCCCTTTTACCTCTATACCCCTCCCTCCCTCACTTCCTTCCTTTCTCCCCCTTTAAGCTCTGAAACTGTGTAGAAACTGTTGGTAATACCTGTCTCTGTCCTTGTGCAATTTGTAACACAGAGTATGAGAACAGTGGGTATCTTCTTCCACTGAAGGAGAAGTGTGCTGTTGACTCCATATATGCACGTGTAGGCAGCCTCACTAAATGTCATGTGACAAGTGAGTATCCTCCACTGGAGATATAAAGGTGTTGCTCTAGCTGGAAGTAAATGCACAGAATGATTTAGGGAACCTGAATCAGCCAGCCAGACTTCAAAGTAAACTTTTGAAGGTTAAGACTCTTGCCCTTTCCAGGCCTAATCCAAAGAATGTTTTGCCCACAAGCATAATGTATTACCAGGCCCACAGCAGAGCTCTTGTAGTCTTTACTGGATGAAGATGATAAGTTTGGGAATGCCTTTCAGTGAGTGCCGCAAAGAGCTCTTGAAGACAGGAAAACACTAGCTTTCTTACTTGTACAGATGGTGCAAGGAAGAGGGGGAAGGAGGGTGGGAGGTCTGGGAAGGAGGCAAGCGTTCTGTTATCTGAGAAGAATCAGAAATGAGTAGGTGGCAAGACCAAAGAAAGAATCTCGAGATCAGCACAAAGGAGATCAGCCAGGGCTGTAATTACGGTGATGTAAGTGAGAAGGATGAAATGGTGGGAGGGTTGTGTGGTGGGATGTTCAGAGGAAAGTAACGGAAGAGACATGCAAACAGAAATGATTTAAGATACTGTGAAAGTTTTGGGTGTGGGGCTTTTTTGTTGGTTTTTTTTATGTCCATGAACACTTCAGCACATAACTGATTCTTAAGGTGAACCTCTCACCTGCTTTTTGGCTTGGCCATCATTTCACTAGTGATGAAGTGAAGGTGGTAGCATTAAGTTGCTCCTCTTCCCAGGGTTGTACACAGCAGCTTTGCTTCTTATGGCTTCACTGCTTAGGATCTAGCTGAGTTCCACAATCTCCTCCAGCGAACTGAATGGCCAGTTTGTAAAACACTTTAATATTAGGGTGCTTTACGAATACCATGACCTGGTGCTTCATTCTCTGCTGTATTATCCTGGGATACTCCAAAGCATGTCACCATTCTTTGAGAGTTGTGTAACTGTCCCCAAGCAGGATCTTGTTTTCAGTTGACATGGCCTAACACAATGTTTGATATAACTTACTTGTTGCAAAAATAAGTCGTATTTATTCTCTCCTTTGAAATCAACCAAGAGTTGCATAAGACCTGATAATGCTAAAAATTACTTTGGGAGAAGCCTGGAGGAAAGGATAGATGAGAAAAGCTAAGATTAAGGACAACGTAGAAATTGTCTGTTGTGCACCTTTCAGAAGGGTGGTGTTTTCTTGTTACTTGAAGCACAGCCTTCTAGAAGTCTTGTAAATGGGAGCAATTCCGTGTCAGAAAGGAAGATCTTTTATTTCTTACCCAGTTTGACATTTGGAAGGGAAAAAAGGCTGATTTTTTTAGCATCCCATGAGTATTTTTATATCAGCAAGGAAATAGAAGGGTTTTCATTAGCATGAAAACTCCTAATTGTTCTGCAACATGGAAATAGTTAACTTCTTATGACTTGCTACGTATGGTAACTGTAAAAGACACATCATCTGACATAGGGTAGAATGCAGTTGGGAAGTCCTCACAAGCTACATAATTTAACATTGTGTTTTGGCGTATCTTCAAGGGCTAAAAAGGGTGATAGAGAAGCTTAATGGACATTTGAAAACCTGTGAGATGTGTATTTGTGGCTTGCAAAATTCCATGACAACTGGCATTTAGATTAGCAAAGCTTTCAAAATGAGAAAACTTTGACTAACACTGATTTACGTCAGAAGTACTTAAAAGGATCAGATTAAGACTGTTTAAACAATGAATTGTCTGTGGAATGTTTCAAACATCCTACATGGAAACTAGAGTCAAATTTTGGTGAAGAAGTGATTTTTGGATAGTGTTGTTACAAACAATTTATGACTAGAGTATCTTTATCTTATTACTTAGAAATAAAATGGAGTGAAACTGTGAAAGCAGACTGTCAAGTGGACCAATCTACAGCCAGAATACCGCGGAAAAGAACCATCTGATGACTGTGGTCATGGTTGACCATGGGTTTCTGGCCAGCATCCTAGAAAGGAGACGCAAAGAGGATGTGGTACCTTGCTGTCTGAGGCACATGCTATCTAGCCTGGCTTGTCCAGTACTCTTGATGTTGCTGGAGTAGTTGAAAACGAAACAAACACTCCACCCTTTTACATGCCCCTTGACTGCTCAGAAGCTTTAAGCAGAGCCCCTGAAGGATTTGTGCAGAAGTTGGCGTGTAAGAGAATTTGTGGTGATGGTGGTACAGAGACATGTCCTGATTTGCTTTAAAACTTGTGCTTCCCGTGTGACCCATGTTTCTGTATTCCCTGGTTTGCGCATGCACAGTGGTCTTCAGCGTAGGCAAGGGGGACAGAAGGAACAGCAGAGAATTTGCTGGATTGAAACATGCAGATGAATACTTCAGTTAACTTCAGCCTTTTTCAGATAGCCATTGAAATTTCCAAAGAAAAGTTGAATAGCCCTCAGACAGCTCCTTTTCTGCAACTCAATTCTGATTGATCTTGCCACGATGAAAGATAGGCCTTCTCTCTTTCAGGCTCTCTGACATCAGGAAAAACGTCAGAAGTAGTGCTTGGGTGGCAGATACAGAGGGGCACTGACACCTGCTGGGAGAGATGCGGCAGAGCAGACCGAGTTCTCCCTTTTCCCTTACCAACCTGGCGGAGAACCCCGGTGAAGCACAGGAAGGAAGGAAGGGTATAAAAGCTATTTTGGGTGCAGCCAGAGATTATAGGAAGAATAAGGGTAAATCAGGGTAGGGGCAAGGCATAGGTTTTCTAAATGAAAAAAACAGCAGAAAGCTTTCAACTAGACAATCAGCACAGATACGGGATTAGAAAACCAAAGTTCTTTAAGTATTTACAAAGCAGGGGTGTAGCATGGTCAGCTATGAAGCAGGCCTTTAGCATTTCATGTTTTAAAGTGGCACTGACAAGGGGCAAAAGTAGAGAATTCAGCAGGTGAATGTCTAGAACCTGTTTATTTTGTCAAAGATGCTCAAGTTGTAGATGCTGCCGCAAAGTCAGAGTTGCCTTATGGAGTTTGAACTCAGACACATTTACAAGGGATGAAAAAACCCATACAGTGTCACTTCTGAGGGGTTAGCAGTAGGCGGCTTGGGCTAGAATGAAGGAACAGTGGAACAACTATTGTTCTAACTCTTCCTGTGGGATAGGGTGGGGACAGGGAGTTGACGGCTGGTGCACCATTCTTCTGTGGATGAGAACGGTGTATTTTATTGGATTTAGTAAACTCACCACTAGATTAAGACTTCTAAGGTCATGAGAAAAAACTCTGTTGAAACAAACTGTTTCATAAAGAAAGAGTAAGGTTTTGAAATGTGGCTTCATTCCCACTTGGAAGAAAATCTCAGCATTTTAGCATTCATCTCAGGTCTGTATTGCGTATTCATTCTTCAGTGTATTTACATGAAAAGCTTCAGTATGAGAAAATGCTACTGCATCCCTGAACAGCTAGAGAGCAAGTTGTTATGACACCCACTGGCAAAGTCTTTCCCTTTTTGTGGAGACTAAGCTTGGTAAAATCTGTCAACAGAATTGTATTTAAATGCAGTTCTGCCAAAGCTGAGCAAACTCTAGCACTGAGTTGTTTCTGTTTGACTTTTAGAGATTATGATTGGATTGATGAGGTCTCCCGATACACGTGAATTCAAACCAGCCATCCTGAAGACAAAACCAACCAAACCAACCAAACTGAACCAAAAAGCCTAACTTTGGTGATGCAAAAGTCACTGCTAATAGAACCTTCTCATACCAGTCCAGTTCTTTGTCTACTTTAAGAGCTTTAATGCAAGTCTTGTTTCAAATCTTGAATCCTTTACCCACTTGTTAAGACTGTACCATATAAACAGATTTGAATATGTGCAGTGTGGAAAGCTATACAAGTAAGGAGGCTCACAGCAGAGCCAGCTGAAGCACCATTGCTTAGGGAATTACATGTGAGGCTGACAGTCAGTTAGGATTTTAGTCTGTCCTTTCAGGACACCAGCTTTCTGCTGTTAGTTCCAGCATTAGGAGCAAATGTTGGAAGCATTTGTGCAGAGACTGTGCCACTGGCACTAGGGCGTTGTGTGTGAGCAGGGCTACATGCAACTGAGGGAAATGGTACAAGTGACCTTCTCTCTGAATTAGTGTTCTTGAACAGGTATCAGTAGAGCTGGAGCAGAGGGTAAGGGAACTAAGACCGCTTAACTAGGCAGAGAGACATCATTTCTGAAGTTGCTTCCTCCTTGCAAAAGTAAGATAAGTTTCTTCATTAATATTAGTTTCATCAGAATTAACCTCGTTCATTTTGAGAACTCCTTATCCTTCATCTTGGGATACCTGACATTGCATGAGGTAAAACATTATTGCCAAAATACTGCGTATATCAGTTCTATGGTGCGTGTATTTCCCTTGACACTAGGTGAGACCATATTTTGATGGAGAGTTTGGTTTCTTCCCAAACATCTGTCTTTTGAGATACCCAACAGGAGGCTTGTGTGTTTCAGACCAGTAGAGATTTTCTGCTGAGATGACTTAATTGCATCAAAGTGAAGTTGATGTGTTTGAATTCTGTAGCTGTTCCTGTGTACTGCTGTCTTACATGGGTAGTGTTGCTCTGTGATGTCTGTGTGTAGAAGAGTTGATGAAGCTCAAGAAGATATTCAGGCTATAGCTGAATAACCTTTTGTTGCATGAAAGCAACTGTTTAAATTATTCCATGTATTAGAAGATTTAAGTGAAACTGCCTTTCAAAGTACAGCATAAATTCTAACTAACCTGTGTCAGAAAAGATGATATACAAAGGAAACTTCACCTATGTTATTTCTTTCTTTTGAAAGAATTTTCACTTTTTCACCCCTACCTCCTGTCTTTTCTGTTGCAGCAGGTGAAAACTGAATTAGCAGTTCAGTGCCCCTAAAACTGATGCATCTTTGTAAGCAGCTCTCAGTCTATGAACGAAATAGTTTTTAAAATAGCCTTCTGAATATTTATTATATGCTGTGAGGATACAAAAAGGGGACAAGCCTATTTCTTCCACGCTTGCAGATTACCTTTAGTATATTATTCCTCTTTAAGAAGCCGCTAGACATGGCTGCCTAGAGGTAATCCGTTTCTTATTATAAACATGGAACCTCTCTCCCCTCCCACTCCCAACAGGAAAAACACGTCCTGGGTCTCTCAGCAGGATCATTTTAAAGATTGCAGCACAGTGATAGAGCTGATAGTTTCATGCTGCCTACACTGGGGGCCTTTGATAAGAGCCACACCTGCTTTGGCATCACTGACTTCAGCTGCACAAAGCAGGAGCCCCAAAATATCTGGGATATGGGCATTTCCTGTGCCAACACTAATGTGCCCTGGAAGAGGTCTGTGCCTTAATGGAAGAGGCGGCATTCCTGCTGTTCACTTAAGGCATCAAGTTTAGACCATACTAAAAGGTCATATTTTAGGACTCTTAACTTCGGACTGCAGACTCCAGGTATCAAGGGAGAGGTATTTTTCAGGGGTAGTTACTAAAACACTAGTGGATAGTTTGTTACTTGGGTTTCCATTCACAGTTACTACCAACTGGCTGAGGCTAACAGTAGCAAGGGAGCAGAGGGAGACCAAGAAAACCAAGAAAAACTTAATACTGCCATGGCTTCAACATGGCAGTATCTGTTACAGTGTTAGGGTACAATTTCATCTAATTTCTTTGGCAACAAAGGCAGCTTAAAAGGTTTCCCCTGCTGCCTGCTGGTATCCAGCCCTTGCAGAGAGGGCTTTTTCCTGTCTCCCGTAGGTCTCCCCATCCATGTGCTCTAACAGCCTGTTGGACCCTGCAGCAAATCGGATTACTAAAATGACTGGGGTTTTGCTGGGAGGTGGTTTTTTGTTTAGAAGCAACAAAGGTTGTGGAGTGTTTGTTTCTGTTTGCCCAGGACATTTCAAGGATCTGGTTTAGGCTAACCCCACAAACCATGGCACAGCTGGGCAGGAAGAGGAGCAGACTGCAGCTCCAGCATCTATCTGCTTGTGCCTGAAACTCTCTCCAGCTCTGCTGCTAAAGAAAATACAAAGGGGCTTCACAAACAGTGTGAACTTTCCTGATAAATAATGACCTGGTTTTGCTACCCAAGTTTCTGGAGTATTGGATAAACCCTGGCAGTAAGTTGAACATGTTCGTTAATGGACTGCAAAAGAAAATGACAGTTTCAGCTACCGGGTCCCTGAATTTGCCATTTGTTTGAAGTACTGAATTAAAAGCCAGGTTTGGAGACTAACTCTTTAAAAACAAACAAACAAACAAAACAAAACCAAACACAAATACATAAAATTGCCATTACTCTATGTAGCCTTTTTGTATACTTTCTCTTGCTTTCTGTTAAGGATTAGCTATCTCTTTTACTCTGTACTTACTACTGTACCAACCCAGATGCTCTTGACTTTCCTCCGTAACTTCTTCCAAATAGCATGACCTGGATGAAGCTGCATAATCCTCTCCCTTGTTCTAGAAAAAAAGAGATGAGTTAAAGACTAGAGGAGGAGCACAAGACCCTTGTGAACCCACCCTTCAATCCCTCTCCTTCCCAAGTGTAGGGAGGACTTCTGATCCTCCTTTGATGCTCTTGCCCTCAGCCATTGAGCCCAGACTTCTTTGGAGGCTTGTGTTTTACTGTAGTGACTCCCAGAATTCAGTTTTATCACTTCAGTATTAAGGCTTTTCTTTTTACACTGAATTATTGTTGAATTTTATTTGTTTCTGGAGGTAGGCTCTTCCCCTCCCCCCCCTTTCCTCCTGCAGTCAGATGTACACTGCAAATGGCACAGACAGTGCCTCTTACTGTGGCTCAGACTCAAGACTTCACATATGTAAAATGTGACTTGCAGCACTTTCTTTGAAGCCTAACCACAGCCAGGGAGCTGTAATTGCAGTCTTTGATTGTGCCGACTTCACTTGTGGATTGGGCTTTGCTAGGGCATGCCTTGCTTGGCCAGACTTCAGCTACAGCCCCCCAGTGAAGCCTTAGATGTGGGAAGTCTTCAGTCTCCTTAGCACATGCCTGTGGTTTCTTGAAAAGAATCCTGATTTGACCTGTTTTATATCTGTAAGGCAACACCATCATCATTTGTATTTTTTAGGTATTATTTGGTTTATCAGCAGTAGAAGCAATTTCCAGCGTGTAGCCTTAATGTGCAGCTGGGGAAAGGCTGGGTTCTAGATGCTGTTTTCAGTATAGCTACTGTGTAATTTGCTGTACTGCAGTACTCTCTTAGAAATAAAAGTATTTGGGGCTTCACTGTGCCTGTCCCCTCACAGAATCCCACTAGTATCTGCAGGCTGTCTACTGCAGCAGGGCACAATCAAGCACCAAGAGAGGCTATGGAAAGGAGGCAAGCACTGCAAAAGCTGCCTTTGGATTGAGAAACCAGTGATGGCTGCTGCTTGAAAAAGCTGAGGGCCGGAGCAAGGCCATGGTCGTTGTTTTAACCTCCTGACTTCAAAGACAGCTTGCTGGTAAGGGAAGGGGGGAGGAGGCAGGGAACCATCTCAACAGAAGAGCATTTCATTTCCTTCAGTGAAGTAGACATTCCTGGCTGCTAATGGGGAGTAGCTCTGAATCACATCGCTTGTATCAGACTGCTGTGAACTACTGGCCTGGTGCCTCAAGGCCATTCCTCAACAGGAAGCTGAATGTTTTCATGTAAGACTGAGAGGAAAACCTTCCCAGGAAGAGCAACCTGGACCAAACCTTTGAAAATCTGGGATGAAAAGGCACAGAATAAATATAAAGCTGCAGGGTGCTCTCCCCAGTGTTCCTCTGCTGTTTGCTTGGCCTCTCTTTCGTGCTCCTTGGAAAGGTAGAGCCAGTCACAGCTCTTTGCTCCACACGTGTTACGGAGCACTGTGCTACTTTATGGAAAGAGGAAAAAAAAAGGCAGGAAGCTCAGAAGGCTTTTTTTAGTTGGGACTTGGGCCGGTTTTATGAGGAAACAGGAACTGAATTAGTCAATACAGACCACCTCTGTTGAAACCACTGGTTTGCCAGTGGACTTTCAGCTGTGATGTTTAAGAGGCCACAGTGGCTTTAAGTGTTCTTCTGTGGCTACCAGCAGCAGGTGAAAATTATTCATTATGTATCAGGGATGGTGGCATTTTGGGGGAGGGAAGAGTGCCCTTCAAATTAAAGCTATATATATGAATTTGTACTTGTTCCTTCCGCTCTACTTAGTCTGCAGCCAAACCTCTTTAATGTCCTTAGCTTTCCACTAAAACAATGGTCATGTGGGTGGCATCTGATGAGGAGTCAACTTACTCAGTAAGATTTTGGGGCCTCAGCTTGTGCTCACTGAAATCAAAGGGTCCAGAATCAGTTTTGGAGACTTTCTATCCTCAAGTAGATTGGCCTGTGTAACTTCTTATTCAGGAGCTGTACTCAACCAGTACACTGGTTACATTCTTGCACAGGAGCTGCTGCAGATCGGAGGTGGGTGCCCAGTTACAAATGGCCCTGGTTTAAATACTGCTGCTGTAGTATTTGCTTGATTAATTCTGCTTGTGGCTCTTACAGGCTCAAGCAGTCTATCTGTTAGTCTAACAGAAGTTTGACTCATGGTTTAAACCATTTCTTCGTACACTTGTTCTGTCTTGCTTGTGTGATTTGAGGTGTTGGCAGCGTGTCTTTGTGTGACAAAGCATTTTGTGTTTCTTCTGGTGAAAATTCACCTTCCCCACTAGACTACATTCTTGTGCTAGCTTGGGTCATTCGCAAAACCTGTGCTCATTGAACCCTCTACTTGTTTGGCAGCTGAGTACTACACAGAGGCCTAGAGGTTAACGTAGATGTTTTGAGATATCAGTAATCTTGAGACCATTACTGGAGAGCATGTGTACATCTGTGGAAAACCGCCTGACTCATCAGACAGTCTTGGGTGGAGTCCCTGTTATAACCCAGTTGTCTGGGTCAGAAGGGCAGGGGTGATGGTTGAGTTAGCAATTGTGTAAGTCAGCTGATGTAACCCACCGACCTAGTGACGAAGAACTGTTCCTCTCGGGATGAGCAATACCTATTAGGCTTGCCCTGTTGATGTTTTAATATGCTGTAAGAACATAAATCCTTCCAAGGTGCTACTGAACTTTACTGCTAGGTAAGAGACCCACGGCTCTTACGCAACTGGGAGATGTTCCCTACCCCACTGAAGAGCAGAAAGACTCCTCCCTGGTTGTGTGGACACATGGTAGGGTCAGTGCTCACATAAGCCTCACTTACATTCCTCTAACCAACTGCTTACAGAAGACAGCATTTCCTCAGGGTGCAGAGCTTGAGGCTCTGATGTAGAGGTTTAATTGACCTCAACCACTGTAGGATCAAGGCCTGAGGATGTCTAGTTTTGTAACAGATATCTGGGTCACATGTTGTAGATAAATTAACTCCACTACAAAAGGGAATTTATTCTGCAGTATGTTGGATGTCTAAACAGCTTAAACCCCTAAGCTTTCTAGTTGGTGTGGACATCTATTTACAGTCCAAAGTACACAAATATTCTTGCAGACTTCAAGCAAGAGCAAGAAGCAATACTCTGCACTTTGCCACTGCAGGCACACATTCCACTAATACAGTTGTGTCACAGAGTTACAGGTGATTTGAAGGATTTAAACAGAAAAAAAGCTTCATGTATTATTTGTCTCTCTCTTCCTCCCTGTCCCCGCTTCCCTGTAGGTGGGAAAAGAAATGCTTTCTCAACTTGCAAAGCAAAGGCGGCGACACCAGGACCCCTTCTGGAGATGGAAGCTTGTTAAACCCTAGGTGTGTCCTTCATCCACACAGACCACCCCCAAGGAGTCTGTCTAGGATGTCATTCACCCTGATGTCACTGCTAGAGACACTGAATCATAAAGACAATCACTGCCAAAATCCTTCACTATCACGAGGTCCAGCCCTGATATAAATAGAGCAAAATGAGCTCCTGGGTCAGCAGAGCAGCTTTTGTCTTCACTCCACCTCTGCCTTGCACTCTTAAGCCCCATCTCATCTGTGTCCATATCAAGTCAGCAAACAAAGTAGCATGGCTGTCTCTGCCTGCTTCAGTCAAAAGAGTAACGTAGACCACAGCTGCCCCATACCGCACATCGAGGAATGGAATTTTGCCTGGACCAGGACGACACACTCAACCTTCTTTTTATTTAATGGTGCGACAGGATCAATTTTGGTTTTAGCTTTTTTTAAGAAACTTGAATGCTTTTATATTTTAACTTTTAGTTTGTAATTTCTTTGGTGTATATTTTACTAGGTATGAGCTTTTAAACAAGTGTCAGAAATCTGAAATACTTTTTAAATAAAAGGAGGTTTTCTTTTTTCTTTTTTTGTTTTTGTTTTGTTTTTTTTTTTTCTGCCAG
>NDXB01019806.1:65873-79685 GCA_002631895.1 Agapornis roseicollis | reverse complement strand
GTTTTTTATTTTTTTTTTTTTTTTTTTTTTTTTTTTTTTTTTTTGTCATTCCAGTTTGAGTTAATGTGCTGAGCATTTGTTTTTTAATAAAAGCTTTGTAATAAAACCAAAGTCATTTGCCTGGCTTAACATAAATGAGAGTGGCTTGCATTGGCATCCCACAAAGGTAGAGGCGAGGACAGGAAGGCACACTCACTTCTAAAGCTGAAGACTTTTGGCTCAGTCTTCCCCCGTAGGAAACACAATGTGTGTTTGGCTGCTTGCTCACCTGAAGTAAGGTCGACCTGGAAAATGACTTCTTCCTAAAAAGAGCAGAAGTCTCCTGTTTTCATACCAGGAGTAAGGAATGGGCAGACTCAGTGCTCCCTTATGCTTCTTGGGTAGATTTGGTCCAAGTGTGAAGTATCAGGATCAATGATCTCTTCCTCTATCTTCAGTTTCCTACTAAAGCCTTAGTGAACGCAGCAGTGGTTCTAAGATGACGATCTGGATTCCCTTCTTTCTGGCTGCAGTCCATTCCCACACAAGGGGTAGAAGCCTACAGTTGGCTGCATAAATTATCTTGCAGTCAGGGACTGGAACTGGCTGCAGAGGGCCTGGTTTCACAGTGTCAGATCCAGAGTGGGCATGGTCTGCCTTACTGCCAGTGGTGCCTGTGAGACATTCCTGCAATAGCAAGCAACTCCTCTGCATGCTTCAAAACTGAAAACACAGGCTTTTGCATCGTTCAAGCCCCAAATATGACCACAGCAACCTTCCTGACACCTTTCCTGTTTTATTCAGGAACTGGTATTCCACAGCTCTGAAACCAGACACAGGTGCCTGACCCCTACTAAAAAGAGTTAAAAAACCCCAGTGCAGCCATAAATTCCTCCAATGGTTTGCAAGCACCACTGCAAAATAAACATTATGAACTGCACATTGAATCAGCATACTTTGTATTCTAGGTCCTGAATCTTGTTAGGTGTGAGAGTGGAGTCAAGCTTGAGCTACAAGAAATGACATAGGTGAGTTACAGCACAGGGAAGCTTTGTGATTAGATTGTTTATACCTGACCCTTAAACAGTTGCATAAGAAATGGCATAATTAAAAATGCTATAAAACAGCTTCCTCTCAAAACAGCATGCACTGCACACAACTCCAGCTGTAAGAATGTAACCAGCATATTAGTTCTTGCAATATTTATTTCTAGCAACTAGTGATTATGTTAGAAAAAAGCAAAGCAATTGCCCAGGCAAGAGAACGCACTAAGATGGCAGGAGAAAAGGCCTCTGAGAGAACAGCAATTGTATACTGGAGTTTTGCAAGATTTGGCTATGTTTCCATTCCAGTAATTTACACCAGCCTTTGCTGGAAACCTGTCTGGTTTTTGGTTTGGGGTTAGGTTTTGTTTTTAAAAGGAAAAGAAGCAAGTACTTTAGTGCAGTAATTGTTCTAAATCAAGGATTACTGCAGTGAGTTCTCTAAATTACATGTTCCAAAGATACCAGTTCTTTTTAAAACTTAAACACGACTACTTTATTTAGATTTTTTTAATGGCAATTGAAAAAGCCACTTACCCATTTTGCAAAAAAAAATTGTTCCCAACAGAGGTGTCAGCATTAGGTAGCACGTCGTCCCAAACACACTATGTAGTAGTGAACAGCTGCCTGACTTAAGGATGAAAGGTCTTTCAGCTCTAATAGTCAAGGAGAAAAAGAATTCAGGAGCCAAAAATAACATCTCTGCTGTTAACATACAGTGAGCAAGCACCATGTGTTGGGTTCATTCATAGATCAAAGACCTTTCACAAACAGCAACTGTGGGAAAGGGTAATATGCAAGGCTTAGGATGCTCCCATGAGAGCACCTGCAAGAGTGACCATGCTATCCTGGAATACCCTCTGTGACTTGGGCTGGTGTCTGCTCCTGCCCCCCACTGCTAACTGGCATTTGTTTCTGCAGGACCAAAAGAGTAAATTGACCTGGGCCCTCAACTGTAGCACACCAGCTTGTCAGTGGAGATGGATGAGCTGGTAAAAATGGCCTAGTGATGATGGTCTTACCCTGGCAGGAAGACTAGGTTTAAATCCTTGTGATACAGAATAAATTATTCCAGGTCAGACCCAAAAATGACACCTCAGTTTCTGATGTGCAATTTAGGTAGAAGTCAGCATCAAACCACGTCTCTCTTGTGTGCCTATAAGGATCTAGATGCTCCTACCTAATAGCTGAGTTAAAAATATCCAGACATTTCTGTACAAGCATTCATAAAACCACTCTCTCTCTCCATGCTTCATTCCATGCATGCACCAGAACCAGTTCACAATACAGGTAGTCCCATTCATAAACACAGGATCTCCTTCCTTGTAGCTAGAAAACCTTCCTGCTCCCCTCACTGAAAAACCAGCAAAGGGCAAAGACACAGAAGAGGGCAGTTGAGCCCGCATTATTTACAGCTAATCAAGCCAACATCACAGGATGGTCTGCCTCCTCAGGCTTCTGGATCACCTGGACCAGAGCCATTTCCCCTCTGTTACATAAATGAACAATGCTTCAGGCTAACTTTGGCTTCTTTACACAGCAAGTGATGACAGATTCACTAGTTGTGCTTATAGGGACTCAACAGCTCTAGAGAATTATCTTCTGTTGTAGTTTCCGCTTTGGCTTATCCAGTAAAAAAAGGCAGTAAGTTAGTTGTACAAGTGATAGCTCAGTGGCTAGGTCAATTTGCAGCAAATGTGGGATCTTAAGGACCCAATCCTTGCTCCAGGCTGTAGGACAGCAGAATCTGAAGTGTCAGTTGTCTGCACTCCTTTGAAACTGCTACAGTGCACAAGGCTTTGAAGCAACCATTCCATTTCCTGATGGCCTCCTGCTCCAACTGATCTACATGGTGGCTAAATAGGCTAAAGAAAGACAGCAGAAAATGAAGGACACTGCAGAGACTAGGAAATGCTCCCTAACCTCTCCAGTAACGCAACTGCAGTTTGTTCCCTCACATTCACAAGGGGACTAAAAGCCAGGAAGCCTCTTCTCCAGCATAAGGACCTAATACAAAGTAGGGAAGAAGGGAGGAAAGAAGTAACTCCACAAACAGCCAGAAGCCTGTCAGCTATAAACACATTTCTTAAGTCAGGTCAGTAACAAAACTACTGGGCTAAGAAATTAGCCAAAAGGAGAACAGCTCTAACAGGGAAATGGCCTGCTGTAAACACAGTTCTGAGCTAAAGCCAAAATGATGCTGCCAAGATGAAGCTAGACAGTGTGCCCCAGCACATTCATTTTTTCCACATTAACAGGCTAGGGAGAGAACCTCTGGATTAAGGTATTAAACTTACCCTGTGAATCTTGTCACAGATAGGCTTTAGAAAGCAAGCAAGCAAACAAGCATCTGCTGCCCCAGGAAAAGGGACATGTCTGCCTCTTAACCACCAGCTTTCAGCCAGGCCAAAGAAAGGACTAAAAGTCTGGTCCCCATCCTTCCAGATACTCATACCTTCAGGCCATGTACTTTTAATAATGTGCTCTCTCTGGGTGGCACACTCCTCCTGCAATGACTGCACTGAGCCATAGGAGCAACGTATCCTTGGCTGGAGTAATAGTCACTTTCTTACCTGGTCTGGGATACACATGAACCAGCGGAGCTAGGAGTAAAATCTCTATCTGTCTCAAACCACAAGAGCAATTCACCCAAGAACTGGTCTGTCCTGTTCATTGCTGAGAAAGGTAGCTACAACAAATTAAAATCTTCAGCAGAATAGAAATAAGATACTCCACAATTTAATGGTGGTCAAGACACCTGGACAGGCAACTCTGAATTTGGATTCATTTCCTACAGTTAAGATACGTGGCTGAAAAATCCTGCAGGATATTGATTAGGCCAAGGTAGGACCATCTCTGTGTCTTCTTTTTAAGACAGAGAGAACAAGCCACAGGAAAATGTACTCAGATCTTGACAAAGAAAATGCTATATAAGAGTCAGCTCTTCTTAGTACCTGCCTGTAACAGCGCAGTGCTGGGCAACAGAAGAGACAACACACGCTAGAAATGGCAGTGGCTACACCCCCTGACTGCAATGAAGCTTCAAAGCCTAAGATGGACAAGATTCTTAATACCTAGTTGCTGTTTATGCTACCCTGAAATATGTTTCCATCTTACTCTTATGTGAAATGTTTTGTCATGACTAACATCACCAGCAACAACTTCTTCCTCTCCACTCAATCCTAAATTAGATAGGCACTAATTATACTTGCAAACATAATGCCACTGGTTTTTTTCCATTGAAACCTGCTAGCTCAACCTCTTCTCTTCATACAATGTCCTGAAACAACTCACAAGCAGAACACCTTCATCTAAAGGCCCTCAACAAATTTAACAATCAGTGGTTTTAATCACTGTTTGAAAATTGAGATTTTATAATGAAGATTTTGACTATGGTCTAAACCCACAAAGTTCTTCAGAGTATACACTAACTGAGGTTGAAAGATTCTTGCTAACTCCTATCTTAAATCAGTTCTATTCAAAGGTATCTCACGCATGCTGGATTTCCAGCTGCCATGTACAATACCAAATCTTGTTACTTCTCTCTCTAGTCCTCAGCAGATGCAGCAGCTTCTCCAAAAAAACTTCTTTCCATGCAGAGAAAGTGGCTCTCTTTCCCTATCAGTAGCCAAAAAACATACATGGAATATTAGTTAAAAGAAAGCAAGCTCTGTGGGCAAGCAAGCATTAGCAAACTGCTATACTTAAATCTGAACAACCTGCTGTATGGGCACTGCTTTTTTTTTAGACTGATTTATCTATTTAGATTGCTTTTTAGATTTTAATTCCCGATTTCAATATAAATAAGTTGTAATTTGAGCAAGGTGCCTGTGGGTTTGCACTACTCTCATAACAGGAATTAAAATGACATTCTAAGTCAAACTGACATGAACCATAGCTAAGCCCAGTCTTATCTGACACTCAAACTGTTCATTCCCTAAAAACATAATAAAAGCCATTTTTCAAGAATCACAGCCTTTACTGGAAACTTGCCTCCTTGTAATGTTAGCTGCTATCATAGAAAAGCTCTGCCTTTTGCCAAAAAACAGACTTTGGATGAAGATCATGCCTACTGTACGATCATTTGACATATTCATCACCATTTGCTATTATTCTTCCCTTCCATCAACTTGCTATTTTAAATGTCACATGTCAATAAGCTAAGCAACATTTTCAGCTATAAGCCTATGCAAATAATCTTTAGAGCATAACTCTGCCCTTGAGGTAAACTTATATGCTCATCTTTTATTCTAAGACAACCAAATGTCCTTACAAATTTAGATCCAAGTAACAATACTGGCTTCAGTTCATAGATTTGCCAGTTTAGTATCAAGTTAGGCAACAATAGCTTTCAGTCCTAGCCAAAAATAAAATGCCAAGTCTTTAAGAAAGGCTTCTTCCTTAGTTCCAATTGATGCTTTTGTTTAAAGAAATAAAAAAGATTGTATCAGGAAAACCACTTATGTGAAATTAACAGCATCTTTCCCTCCCCCTCCCATATTCTCTCTCCTTTTTAAAATAAAAATTTACCACTTTAAAAACCTCATCTAATACTGAAGAAATTAATTTCACCAAGTATCTTCTGTCTCCTACTCTATAAAGTGAGCTATTAAAATGCTTATCATAGATCTCACTCTTGACAGACACTGCCATTCTCCTAAAAGCACCCTGAATGGGTTTAGAATCCACAGCCTCATTCAAATCAGCTCTTTCAATGAAGTACTTCCCTGTAGCCTACTTCATCCACAATCCTTCCTTAGATGACTCAGAACAAGTTTTTCAGGCACATAAGACATTATTTGGGTGCCTAACTTTCACTGCTTGTTCTTTGACACTAATGTCATGAAATCAATTTACAAACAGTTGTGATAACCCTTTGGCTCAAACAAAAGTGAAGCAGGAGTGCGAAGAATCAAGGCAGGATTTTTTCCTGACAGAAGCTACTGTCTGAAATTACTAATTAGCAGCATGAGCAAAGTTTTGTCTTGCAGCTGATTCTGTTCACGCAGATAAACAGCAAACATAAGAAGGAAAGGCTGAAAACTGCTGCTTGCTTTCACATTCTCTCAGGAACTGTAGTGGGGGTGGGAAAACTTGTCATTAAAATCCACACCAGTTCTCTTCTAATATTCCCCATTCTTTTGCAAATTAAGCTCAAGATTTAATAAAACTAGGATCTCCAAAATCAAATTCTTCCATTAATACTACTTAAGTTGAGAGGCATTTTGGTGCCGAAAAGAAATCACTGGAAGATGAGATACTTCACCTGCTTAAGACATCCTGCAAAACATCAGCAGGCTTGCAACTGAAACAAAGGCTTTTAGAAATCTCAGCCTAAATTGCAAAGACAAATTGCTACATCAGCTGTAAGGAACCCACTAGCCCTCTTGTAGTCTTCAGAGAAATAAGGACTTCAAGCAGTTGTCAGAAACATTTTACCTTTTACAACCTCTTTATAGAGAAAACCTACAGCTAAAAAGGCCTGTGAAATATAAATGCAGTATATCTTATACCTACTTATGCTTGCCAGCTTTGTAGGATTCAAACCAGCAGGTCTCAATGTGAAGTAGTTAAGATTCAGAATTGACGTGAGGGCTTCCAGTGGCTGCAGCACTCCAATCCAGCTCAGGGCATCACTGCATGCTGAGGAGTCAGTGATTAGAGTGGCTCCTTCATCAGATCATAGACTGTTACGTTAGGTACGCAGGCCCTGCCACTGCCAGAGCAGAGAAATCTTGGTCTGTACACAATCAAAACCCATGTGTTATAAATGTGTGGTTTTACCAATTCCTATTGCACAAAAGTTTAATAGATCTATTTGAGTATGCAAGGATAATTAAGAAAAAAAAAAAAAGAAAGAAAAAAAAGATTAATTTTATTTGGTGCTAATTCACCACATGTAAATTCCAGCTGTTTACTGCAGACCTACCACCAAGCATACACTTCTTCCCACAGCTCATCAGAAAGCCTCTTGCTGGTGAAAGTGGTTAATCCACAAGATTTTTGTTGCTGAAGCCAAGACTCAAAATGGGGGCTTTAGGTTACTAATGACAAAAGTTCTGCATTCTTTAACTAGTGAATACTGTAAGGGTTTGTCCATTTACAGAAAACCACCCTAGAAGTGGTTGCTGGCAGAAAAACAGGACCAGAATAGAAGAAGTTGTTACCAGGCAGGACTGAGATGCACCAAGCAAAGCAGCAGCGAACAGGCTAGGAAAAAATCCTGTTATCTGGCAGCATGAAACAGCTGAAGTAAGTGACAAGTTCCTGAGTGCTGGCCAAGAAAAAGCCTTGTGCTAAAATATCCTCCTATGCCCTGGCCAACTTACAGCATCTGACCCAAGGCTGGAAACAAAACTTGGCCTTATGCCTCATTTTGATGCCTCATGCCACCACATGACAAAAGAAACAGCTCCTTTAATAACTAGGTTGAGTGCTTTGTATTATTCCTACCCCAGAAGCAACCAAAACATCCAGTCAGCATTAGAGCTTTATGTTGCTACTTTCTCTGCAAAGAATGCATTGCTGCAAGTTATTTGCAATTTACAGAAAACCAAATAGAAAACCTCTAAGGGAATAGAAGAGTGAACAAGTGCAAAGCTGCTCCATGGGCATACAAACTTAAATCTGATTAATGTATTATCAGTAACAACCCCAGACCTCATCACATACTGCTCTGTGATAGTATACATTTAACTTAGGACTCTGCATAGCACTGCATTTATAAATGGAAACGTATACTGGATAGGAAATGGTACATAAAAAAAGGATTCCAGTTTTCATGTGAAATTTCTAGAAGATCATAAAATTCAAGTCTGGTCATTCTACAAATCATCTTTACAATTACCAGATTGCGCCTCTACTTAACCCCTCTCTAACAGAATTCAGCAGAAGCACTTCCCTTTGGCTTTGAACAATAGGAAAAGGTGCTGAAGGAAGATATAACATGAAAAGATCTAGCTCTGAAAATAATCACAGCATCTGCTTTCGCTCCTGGTCTCAGCTCTTCCAGAAAGCACAGGGAAATAGGCATCATTCAGGTCAGTTTTATAATTGCTTTATGAGGTTGCATAACTGTAGTGAATAAAAAACAAGAGATTTGGGTCACTGCTGTGGTACTAGTTAGAAGAATAAGAATATAGCACTATAGCTACAGGCACAAGACTCCTGCCTCTCTTGAAAAAATTAACTTCAAAACCGTCAGCAGTAAATTTTCAAGGAAAGTTGGGAACTACAGACTACAAAAGCAGCCACTTGGTACTGTAAAATGGCTTTCTCTAGATATAAGAATAACGAACACACATCAATCTTTGGCAGTTATGTGTCGATAACTTAAAAATTATTAGTCTAAACATTGGCAATAACCATCATATATATATATATATATATATATATATATATATATACTGACATGGACACAGGCTTGAAGAGAAATACTCTGAGATATGGAAAACATTTTGTGTCTTGTGATGCTACTCACTGGATGCTTACAAAAATAATTCATTAGAGAACAGCAAGCATCTGTACTTTCACAGAAGTACTCCTATCTCTTGGCAAGGAAAAGAATTTTTCATGAAGTAAAAAAAGTCAGTATCAGCAGAAACAGCACGTTTCCTCATGTCCTCATGGTTGATATTCCTCCTGGTTTGGGGATGCAATATGGAAACACATCTTTTTCAGATGCCTTTCTCTTTCTAGTAAGTACAGATTTTACCAATCACATTTCGCTATACTTAAAAAGTTTCTTATTTCTTCTTGTTTTCTTCTCTCGCCTGATAAACCTTCACTAATTTATAGTAAGAGGATCTACAAGAGATTGACTGACAAGCCTTAAAAGTTTCAGAAGTATCTGAAAGTGTGATAAAAGCCTTAACCACAGAACAAACATTAGGAGAAGAACCACAAAATATGGCATTAACAAAACAAAACCAAAAGTCTGAATCTCATTTTGAAGACACTATGATGCTTTTCAGAAGCCTGATTCACTGCTGGAGCACTGGGCTTATAGCACTGGATCTCCTGGCTCTGAAGAACCCGTGCTAGATGTTGTACTTAACTCCTGTCTTGTCAATAGCCTGCCATTTACATAATAATTTGGTTTAGAAGAACATTTACATTGTCACTTCAAAACCCTTTGGTCAGAAGACTTGGGGGGAAAATACAACTTGTGTAGGACAGAAGAAACAAGTTGTTTTATGCAGCTGCTCACTCAACTCTTCCTTCCTGCTGTGTAAAATAAAGCAGAGGTTCACAAAACTCCCATCTGGACAGAGCTGGACCATTCATTCCAAGGCAGCTATCATTTCCAGGGGCTAAATTTCATCAACAGACAATTGAAATACATTAAAATTCTTTGGCAATGCTGTTTTCCCAACTAAATTCCTACTGAGGAGATATTCTGCAAGTCCCCATGAAGAAGGAAAGAGGAAGCAATAAACTGCATTTTCCATTCCAGATTCAAATCCATAATGCAAGTTGGTATTTATCTTCTAAGAAAATCAATCTACAATAATATCTGGAAAAATTCAATGATTTGCAAACACAGATGCAGATTCAGAACTTCAGGACATCTGCACTCAATACACAGGCAACTGTTACTACTGACTCACATACAAGTATTCTTGTGCTCAGTGCCATTAATAGGAAATATTTCATTCGTTAGAGCAAAGCTGACTTTCAACTTCTACACAGTTCCTCTTCAGATCAAACTTTATTGCCACCTCTTGCATTTATACTCCATATGCCACTCATGCAGAGCATCCTCCTCCAGTCCAGTTAAGATTCTGCTTTCATCTCCCTCTAGTAGAGTTTGTTATGCTCCCCATCTTCTCCCCAGCCACGTCAGCAGCAAGGAAGACCATAGATGGAGCACGTTTGGCAGATGAAATGACCCAGATGCTGAATCTGGAGCCATCTTCCCAGCTGCGGTAGCCGGGCTCACATCCGACTCCTCAGCTGCTGGCTGTCAAGCTCCCCTCAAGCTGTGCCAAGCATACAGCTCAAAGCTTTGACTGAAGTGGGGCAAATGCTCTAAATCTGTGAGGCCTGCTGACAAAAAGGAAAACAAAGGCTGAAGGTTTTAAATGTAGGGAGTGAGGGAAATCAAACCCCCTTCCTCCTTCTCTTTTTTTTTTTTTTCCCCTCCACAATCTTCTCCCCTTGTTAATAACAGTTCAGGAGGAGCTGACTGGCAAGAGCAGGTTTAACGTACAATGTCATAGTCTGAGGTACTAACTAGTAGAAGATTCCCCTTCACTCATCAACACTACATGTAGTGGAAGGTGGCTCATGTACCTCCACATCAAGTCACAGGCATAGCAAGGGCTGGGAAATAATGTTTACTGAGGGAATGGTGGAGACAGATAACTCTGTTACTTCTTTACTTGTTCTTTAAGTCTCCTAGAAATCTTTAAACTATCAGAGCTGCAGAAGTTCTTATACAAATCAGGAGTGACTATTTAATACCCTACTTCTGACCAATTTCATCATGATCTTGAACCCAAGAAAGGACTTCTACATCCTCCATGCTTCCTCACTGAGGAGCAAAAGAAAAGGCTTATCTTGATTCAATGACCTCAGTCATTCAACTACCATTGTGTGTTCTCATCTAGATTTAAGGGAGCACATTTGAAGTTTTGGCCCTTTGCCTCACCTATGCTCATCTTCACACAGCACTCCACAAGGTGATAAAATAAACCATCCCCACCCACCAGTAAAGTACCGCCAGATGGCCTATTTGCTACTGAGGAAAGTAAGTCTCTTCTGAACCAGCAAGCCAAACTTACAAATGCCTCTTTCAGGTTTCTTGTATGTATCACATATATACATACTGTACCTGTTAGAGAACCTGAAAGGAAAACACTGGTTTAGAGAAAGTTTGTTTTTCTAAAATATCACATTCAGGAGTGAAAAATATTTTGCACATTCAATATTACATAGCCTATGCCTGGCTATAAACTGAAGTGTTTCCAAATTAAAAACAAAGATGATCTTCTGAGCAAACAGAGCAGCATCAATTTAATTATGCCTAAATGTTTTTGTAAAAAACAAACAGTTTTGGTTTTTTTTTAAGACACAGGAGCAATACATGTTCCCATTTTTAATTACTACTTAAAACAGGAGTTCTGAAGGTAACTTCACCCTACAGCACTTAAAAAGTCACTCATCTGAATTACAGGCACCAAGAACCTTCAAGTGAAACAGACCTCCAGTGCAGGAAGTGGACTATACTTTAGGAAACCAGCTCATTTTAACAATATCTTAGTAAAGGAAAGAGAATGTCTACAGTACCATTTATTTCCTTTAATCTTCTTCTTTCAAGACAAGCAACTCAATCAGAAAATCTGTAATTAGGAACTAGGATCCAATAAACCAATAGTTTTTATTCTCTACTTAGATATTTTTGTGTTGTTGTGTGCAAGGAAACTAAAATCTGTCAGCATCTGTTTTCTTATATGGAATCTGAATGAGATGTCGGGGAGGGAGGAAGAAGCAACTTAAGAGTTAAATATTCATAATTTCTTTACTTAAAAAATTATCTAAGCACTCAGTTTGCAGATCCAAAGTACACAATGTAAAAGAAAGCTACCACTCAGCAGAACTGGAACCCCAACCCTCATACTTGCTCTGCAGTACTTGGATAAAGGGCAGGATTTGCAGCACTCCTGCCATGAGAAAACCCAGGCTCTGTTAAACCCCAAGAAAATAAAGTTGCAAAACAGAAAGTGCCTCACAGAGCCAGACACACCTATTTGTTTACACAGCACAGACTCCAGTTTCAATCTCTGTAAGTACTGTACTATAGTAGTAGCGTAGCGAGTAAAAATGACACTTAAAATGAAGACCCAGTAAATAAAGCCAATTTACAGGACTCTAGAAAGCATACAAAAGCTTTCACCAGCTTCTTAGCTTAGTCAATAAAAAATAAACCTATGTATTAGGCCCTTCAGAATAGAAACCTCTTCCGTATGTTTCTATAGCACCAAGCAAAAAGGGGGGCCTCAATCGGTAATCAAATATTGCCAAAAATCCCAGCATAAATTATGAATTCTGCCTTTAAATGCCTTATGGGGAACCTTCTGACCAGGTGACAGCCTGGAGGATCCTTAAAAATCCACTGGAGGATGTTTTTATTTTTCTTTAAACAATATGACCTTCAAAACCATTATTGTTTAAGGCACGGTGATTTATACCTGCAGATTAGCACGGCACTTAAGAAGAATCCTCAGAGAGCTACTTACCGCCTTTCCCTGGTTACATCTGCCAGGGTGAAAAAAGACTGCCACCCAGTGGACTGCAACCGAGTACATCAACTGCAAGCCATGAAATCTAATACAGAACTGTTGAAAATTTTATTTTTAAGAAAGTGCGGCTATTTTTAGGGTTTTCCCATCAACATAATAATGTTTCAAATACATAAATTTGCTTTGCATTCTGTCCTTCACCTGGAAAATCAGCATTTGCATGAAGGCACTGTACATATAAGGCTTTTCAAAATTACAAGAAAAAAATAATCTACCAAATTAAGCTTTTACCATAGAAATAGCTAGTGCAATCACTCACTTCAGAGGTGGGTTATATGTTCTAAATGCAGCTTGTTCCATCCTTGGGAAGGTTTAAACACAATTCACCTGTAATATAGCAATGCTGAATAGCATACACGGATCGTTTCACACCTCTCAAGGTTTGAAGTTTATTTGTATTTGTAAAATCCTTCTCCAGTCTTCTTACCCAGCTTCTTCTCTTGTACCAGTTTATTCAGGAGTGGGCTGGGTGCAAAAAGAGGGTTGTTGGGCTCTAATGAATGCCATCCTGGTGGAAAAGAAGTGGATGAATTAATAACAGTTCTGTTTATATGTAAAGATAATAGAAATCTGCATCTCTCTAGAAAAGTATTACGAGGTCAGAAAACTGAAGGCCTGGAACTTCTTCTAGACAATCTGAGATCTTTCAACACAGCTTCATAAAGCATGGACAGTATTGATGATTATGAGCAAATCTGAACACGTTATAATCTCCATGACTGAGGATTTTTAATACTTGAAAAAAAAAAATGGAGAATTTTTAAAATATAGTTCAGTACAGGAAATAAAACAAAGACTATGCTGAAAAGAAATTCAAGTGCAAAGAAATTCAAAGTCAAATTTCTAACCATGAAAGACATGGTTCGCCAGAATAATATAACACTACTCCACAGGGCTGGATAAAAGCAGAGGTTTCACTGAAGATGCCATTTTTAAAGTCTCATTCTGCCTTGGAGAATATTTAAACTGCACATTCAAAATAATACAACCATCAAGTTATCCCCAATTATGTTGGGGTTTTTCTGTTATTGTGCTAACATTCATCCACTTTACTGAAGTGAAAGGGAGACACCATACTTACATCTTTTAAGGCATTTACTGGGTTTCATATTAATTGAGAATAAAAACGTGGCTGGCAGAAAAAGGAGGAGTCTAAATATTTATTCTTTTTCATCAGAATTTCTTACCTCCAGTATGTGTCTCTCTTCCCACTGGTTCTTTTTAGCTATATAAAGTTCCACTATAAATTATTATTTCCCACTGGAACTTGACAAAGCTAGCAAGAAAACCTCTGTTCTGTCCCTGTGTACATAGGATGCAGGTGCACAGTACAAATGCTGTGCTGATACAACATTCTGAGCTGAATTCTCATTCCTTTCTCCTCAAGAGTTAATGGGCTATGGCATAAATATTCAGTTTAAACTACTTCAGATTTTCATTAGAACATTAATATACAAATTAGCTAAAAAAAAAAAAGAAAAACAGAA
>NDXB01019806.1:30697-65793 GCA_002631895.1 Agapornis roseicollis | reverse complement strand
TCAGATTTTAATGAAAAAAATAAAAAACAAATTATCTAAAAAAAAAAAAAAAGAAAAACAGAAGAAAACAAGCATGCAGTACCATCTATAATGTATTTACTGGTATCCAACCCAACATAGTCCAGCAGTTCAAATGGACCCATGGGATAGCCAGCCCCAAGCTTCATAGCAACATCAATATCTTCCTTTGATGCATCTCCTAGAGAAAAGATTGACAGTTTGATGAACAGAGAAGACTCCACATCTACTTGGCACCACTTATAAATAATTAAGAGGGTGTTATTTCACCCTGGTGCAGCTCTTTGCAGAAATCTCTGCACGTTTCAGAACCACAAAAACTGGAGTCAGCATACACTTGCTGCAGTATAAAGCTGTATCTCTCACAGAAAAGTAAAAGCCCTGCAGGCCCACTTTCTATTTTTCGAGCTTCCTCTTGCCTTTCAATACAGATCACTATACTGTTGATGGAGTCACAGCTACTGCACTCAACTTGCCAGAAAGACCAAAGGAAGAACTGCTCCACTGTGAAGGTTCAAAAGTTTCTTTTAGAGGCAGCTGAACAGTGTAAGAAAGGACCTAAATTTCGTGATACCCAGCTGACGGACAAAGCAAGCATAGGGAGGAGAGCAGCAGCAGCTGAGTAACATGCTTAGATACAGCAGCTTTCCCCTGAGGATATTCATCAGCATCTGAGATGGCAGATAAGAGTGACATATGAAGACAGGCTGAGAAAGATTGGGGGTGTTCAACCTGGAGAAGAGAAAGCTGCATAGAGGCTGCATAGCAGTCTTCCAGTATCTGAAGGGGGCCTGCAAGGATGCTGGGGAGGGACTCTTCATTAGGGACTGTAGTGATAGGACAAGGGGTAACAGGTTCAAACTTAAACATGGGAAGTTTAGATTGGATATAAGGAAGAAATTCTTTACTGTGAGGGTGGTGAAGCACTGGAATGGGTTGCCCAGGGAAGTTGTGAATGCTCCACCCCTGGCAGTGTTCAAGGCCAGGCTGGACGAAGCCTTGGGTGTCATGGTTTAGTGTGAGGTGTCCCTGCCCATGGCAGGGGGGTTGAAACTAGGTGATCTTAAGGTCCTTTCCAACCCTAACGATTCTATGATTCTATGACCTGAAGAAACTGTGCAAGTGCAGTTCCATTTTTGAAATCCAAAATTATATATATATGTATATATACATAAATCAAAATACATACAAATCAAAATTATCAGAAATTCATTACTTATACTTCAGTCTATGCCTACAAAAATACAAATTTTGCATTGTCACACTATCACAGTTAATATTCACCTCATCAGTTTGCTGGAAATGCATATTTTATACTGTCAGGAAAGCAGATGCACCTCTACTGCTTATTTTTAATACCCATTTTGATAAAAGCACTGTACTTCTTTGCAGATTCTACATGAAGGATAAAGTTAAACAAACCCCATAGGTACTTGTTAAGTAACTTCCATGCTTGATACATACAGGCATACAGGGTGTCCAAAAGCTTGGCAGACACAGCCTATGAAATTTATACACCTAAGATCAGAGAATCTCAGAAATTAATTTTCAAAATTTCTTGAAAGGCAACAGCTTCAGTGACATTTCTGTATGAAGCAGTGATTTTTCTGTATCTCCTTTTACTCTTTAGAGCTGACATTTTTCCTTGTTTTTAAACCACATTTTATTTCTGAAGAACTGGGAAAATGAGCCTTACTTAATTCTAACCATCTAAACTCCCCAAATTCTGACACACCTACATTGCCAACTCATCTGAAGGTGATGCAGAAGTACATACTTCTTATATCAACAGATTCGTCCCATTTTATTTGTCAAACTTGGGACTTGGCCACTTGACAGTATACAGCTGTGTTACAATACGATTAAAAATAGTAAAAGGGCAAACCAGGGTAGTCCCCTAGATCATACTAGTATCCTAGTATAAAAGAGACTTCCAGAGGAACTTGACTGTCTGCTTAGTTTTCCACTCATAAAAGGGCAGTACATAACACCATACATTAATATTCATAGTATGTCACCTGTTTAAATCACTATTAATATATTAAAGGTATTTTGCCTATGCAAAAGCGCACATTTAACCCAAGGAGAGTCTGTAGAAATAGACTTGAGGACTGACCCAATAAAATGGTATTTCAGTGCTTGGTGTTGCCAGGAAAGAGATCCTACATCATACTAATGTGGATGACAATCTGGCTCATGTGTCTACTCTGAGAATTAACACAAAGGATATGATAAAAATTTTACCTGATTCAATTGAAAATAAGAATTAGAAGAAAGCCATCCAGCTTATGAAAACATTATCCAGGTTTTTAAATAGATTTCATTTGAGTTAAAAATTCATAAATGAACTTTAACAAGTCTGGAAATATCATACCGATGAACAAAATACAAACAGAATAAAGATTAAATCAAAATACTGTTTCGATTCTGCAGAAAAGTCAATTTTAACACACAGTCCCAGTGACTTTTTTCTTCTACATTTAATTAAAAGTTCTACTGTCTCCTGAGATATGCACAATGACACATGTCACTTAACAAAAGCACCTCTTCTACACACACTGGAACACCTGTACATTTTACTTAAAATTGTGACTTTTCTAAGAGAATAATGGCCCCTCAAATCCATGCCTTTCAAGTCAAATAAATTTGCTCTTTTTTCCTTTTGACATGTAATTAGGTATATCTGTTTATGGATAAACAAGTAGTGTTGATTTATATTTTTTTTTTCCTGGAGATCAAACCATCCCTTCCATGTGCTATAAGAGATTTTTAATACTTAATATTTAAAACATATTTTGGGGAATCCTCATAATGGAGTGCTTTCATCTGTAAAAAAAAAAGCAGACTTCAAAACCAAAATGTTTCAAATGCCATTCTTAGTAGCACAGAACTATGAGCAGAGCACTTTAAATGAAAGTAATTATACTCTGTAACTTTCTCTTTATCCGCTAAATTTCTGGCTTGATTCTTTTTCAAAATAACTATCAATGCTTTGAAAAATTTAGTAGTTGAGGATTTTTGATTATTTCTGCCTACCCTCAGTATCAAAGAGACCAGGAGTGAGATAGGAGTTCCTAAAGAACCTATGTCTAAATGAAGACACAGAAGAGAAACAGGAGGTTTTATGTTGCAATAGATTACCCCAAACATTTGCATACTGGTACCAGTGTGACACTACTTACCTTACCTATAAATAGGTGTTCTATTTCACAAGCCAATGTAAGTGAACTCAGGAGAACTTTGCTATTTGTCCAATGGGATTTTCAATCATTTTCATTAACATCTTTAACGACTGAGAGAGGGAGGTTCTGATTAGTTGGCAGAAGGTATTTTTGCAATGGTACTACACTCACCTTGTCATCTCCAAACCAGACACATTTTTCACCACCAGAAATTTCCCACACAAGTAACTAGTACCTTCTGACTCTGCACACACTGATATTTCAAAGTGCAGAGAAGGTCTTTCTAGTGACACATATTGGCTCATATTTGATGTTCACTGTTCACTTCCAGCCTTTAAGGTCTGAAAATTTTGAGGGAATCCCAACGCTTTTCTGAAGGGATATAACATCTCACAGTGTTGTATATCAACATTCCCTGAAGTCAATATCCCAGCAAGTACCTCTCTCAAAAAGTCGAACAGCTTCCATCATATATGGCACCAACAGACGGTTCACAATAAACCCTGGAGTATCCTATGGAAAAAAAAAGAAAGGATTCTAAATAAACATTCTTTACCAGTACTACACTCAAAAGCTACATAACAAGTCAAACAAGTAGATGAAGAGGTTTATTGAATCATCAACTTCTGGTACTCTCTAAATTGTATTTTTCATCCAATTTATCTGCTCAGTATTAAAAGATGAACTTCACAAACAAGGAACGGCACATAAACATTCATCATGACAGAGAACAATAAGATTACTACAAGCCCAACTCAATTAATCTTAATTTATGTGGCCATTTGGCAATGCCTTTTCTTTGGCAAAATTCTGCTGATATAGTTTCCTGAAGGATACAAGAAGAGCCGTTCTTTAACGCTTGTGTGTTCATTACCAGAAACACTTCTGGCTATAAAGTCTCTTCTCCCCCCACTGCTCACTGGCAAACAATGCTTTTGAAAGTTAGGATCACGTCAATAGCAAACACCGGTGGTATCAATGAAACAATAAAGATACATGCTGTCAGAAGATAACAAACTGATACAGAACTTCTTTTACACAAACTTTAATCAAAATCCAAAATACAAAGAAGAAATTGTTTTGCAAATTTATAACAATAATTCACCACATATCCTGAACATCACATACTGCAAAGCTGTGACAGAAACAGGAAAAACATCAACTAAGGCCACAAAGCAATTTAGCAGTAGAGCCTGAATTAGAATCCAGCATCCAGATGCTGAATCTGGTAACTACCAGACTGCAGGCCCTTCTTTTTATGAGCAAATGTCTCCTGGGGGCTGTGAAATACAAGGCAATAGCTTGCATAAAGCTACCCAGACCACAACTTAATAGATTTGGAAGAAGAAAGCTGCAAAGCAGTGATGATTAATATGGGTCTAGTTACTGCAGTCTTCAGAAAAACTTGCAGTGAGCAGCACACATCATGGAAGATTCATCCGGCTGCCTTATAGTACAAGAGGTAACAGTCTTGTCTCTAGCATGGCTAAAGATGAGCTACTGCTTAAGCTCCCCAGCACAGGCTTTTGCAGGACTGGAAAACAAAAACTGTAGCCCTGATAACTGTGAGTTTTGCTACTCTAGAAAGGATGTCAAGAGTCACTCCACTTTGAGAAATACGTAGTAAATGTGGCTGTTTAGCCAAAATCCTTTCAACAGTGAAGAGAAACTAGACAAAAGCAGCCTGGAAAATCTTACTAAGTGTTCTTATATTTAACTAAGACCTTCCACTTTAGGTTTTCAAGAACAAACCTTCTGAACATTATACAATCAAAATGTACTCACCTTACAACTGACAGGACTCTTTCCTACTGCTTTACTGAAATCCATAAGCGACTCAAAAGTTTTTTGGCTGGTCATTGGAGTCTTTATGACCTGGGCAGAGGGAAGGTAAGGAGAGCATAAGCACATCTATGAGCAGAATCTCTCCCATTTCCCAGTACAGCAATGATTAAACTGTAATCCAGAATACTACTCCAGAAATTCACAAAACATTTGCTTTGCAAAAAAACCCCAACAATTTCAGTGGATATATGTGTGTAATAGACACAAAAATCTATTTTAAAGACAGATACATTTTGCACATTTTGAAATTATGTCTTTACTTAAGACATTTTCCTACTATGGATGGTAAAAGGAACCATCCTTTGGAATCATATTTCGAGATTATGTGTACAAGTATGATAAAATAACTTTTAAAAGCTACATAGCCTGTTGTCTTGGGGAACACAACAGCACCACTCTAGAGAACCACATTAACAGACATAGGTCCTGACATAAAGGGTTGCAACATCTACCCTGTGCCCAATATAAACACAATGCAGATATTTAATTCTAAAGAACATTTTAAATCTATTTGCAAATTTGTGACAGCCTCTTCGCTTCGAGTAATACATTCCCATGTTGATCTTCTTCCCAACTGAGTCAGTCGTCACATGTACTATTTTCTAAACTTCACTGGAGTTGGGATGCCTTAAATAATTTATTAGAGTCCTACCCTCCACTCCCCTCACCCCCACCTCCAAAAAGAAAGAAAAAAGACTTGCACAAGCTGAGCTGGTAGTGATATTTCTGTTGAAACTGAACTCCATGTGCAGCAACTGAAAACTGCTACACATAAGCAGTTAAGGCTGACCTCCTTGTTCACACCACTAAGTCACACAGAGATTCCGTCCCTCTTACTGAAGCAAGGCCAAGACATAAATAGGCTGTTAGAACTGAGGAAAAGGCTTGTTTCTCATCATAAAGAAAAAAAGTGTTCTTTTCCTTTGATATTAGATTAAAATATCTGAGATTCTTACATAAGACTACAACAGTTTCAAGAATGAGTTTTTAACATGCACTTTAGAATTCTGAATCCTTAGCTCTAGCTTTTTGGATTATTAGAAAAAGAAATCCTCTCAAAGCTGTGTGCTTCTAAGCATGAGACCAATAATATGTGAAAAGTGCAGATAAGACTCAAACACACTGCACATTTGTCACCCATGAAGGATGGACTTCATGACAGATGACTGGCAATTTCAGTAATGTCTTTTGTAGTTTTGGCGATCCTCTTGATTCCCCTCAATTATTTCAAACCAAAACATCTGTTTTACATAGCAAGTGTTGTTCTGCAGTGTCCGTCAGTGTCAATCATGATCTACAGCAGTAGACTGGAAAAAAAAGCAAAGCTTTAAAAAATGCATTTACCTACTAATACTGGAACCTTTCAAGATCAATTCAATAGAAGCAGAGCTTCTGTGTTTTAAAGCTCTTAAATACTACTCATCAACTGGAGTTACACTGGGGTAGAATGTTCACAAGTCAGGTGCAAAAAAAACCAGATTATACAGACTGACCACTGCAGTCTCTGTTTCGATATTTTACAAACAATGATAGATATCCTCTGTATTTTGCAAATATCACAGAGGCTTAGTTTATATTTCTAAATACTCTGTTTTGGTTTAGGCTTGAGGCAGGGCACAAACATTTCCTCCACAGAAGTAAATTACTGCCAACAAGTAGATCTTAGCACAGAACTCAATAAAGCCTACGTTAGCCTAAAGAATTTCTGGTAAAGACTTCTGTTATCTCTGACACATCTGAAATACTCTTCTCTTTCCTTCTTACACCATTTCTCCAGAGCATTTAGTCACAATATACAGGATGCAATATTAAATTTAAAAAAATACCCACATGGGTACAAAGTCAGTGAGAGAGAATTTGCAAGTGTCTGAGCCTTCACTGGACAACAATACTCTGAATCAAATTTGTTCACTTCAGCCAAAAGGTTCAAACATTTCAAAAGGGGAAAGAAGAGAATTAGACATTCAAAGACACAGAGCAAGCAGCTGTGTAATGTGTATTTTGATGAGAAACAAGCAAAAAATATAATAAAGTGAATCCCAGGAGTTCAAAAAGCAGGCACAACATATTTGAATCTCTTGTCACCAAAGCAATACTAGAACTAACCACTCATGGGACAGAGGAAAAAGTTTTACAGCATTTAGTAGTATGAAATAAGTGAAACTTTGGGGCAGAGTAGCCAAAATGAAAAGTTTATTTTCACTTACTCAGGAGCTTAAGTTCTAGCTGATCAAGGTCAGAGGTCACAGGGGAAGGTAAGAAAAAGGAGATGAGAGACCTGTCATTTTTTTTGCAATGTGAACTTCACTTTATAGACTGAGATAAACTCCTCTATCAGATTATTTCTTATTCCGTTCTGTAATATTATTAGAAATTGCATGATGCAGGCAAAGAGAGGATGTTTAGAAAAGACATCTGGAGAATTATGTAAAAACTTCTTTTAACACTTCCTTAAAGGCTGGGAAATACTAATATTTTCAGACTAATCATCTGGAACACTGAAACAAACATGACTGACTGTTTCATAAGCCACAAGGCAGTAACATTTCATCTTATTCTGTAGCAAGGTCTACACCGGTAGCAATCAAATTCTTGTGTCAGTCATCGGATGATTTTGTTTAAGCTTTCAGTAGTTCTTATTAATCAGCTTGCCTGCTTGCTTGAAATGATCACTATAAACAGCACCTGTCTTGGCAGGTCAGTGGAGAACTTTGGAGCCTCAAGACCAAAAGAGTTTTCTCTGTCTCTTTAACCCACCCCTCAACAGAGAATGCACCACCCCCTTATCAATAACAGCAGGTTGTTCCATTATCAGAAGAGCTGCAAACTGAGATATGTTCTTTCATCCAATTGACAACTGCAATGATGTGCTACAGTGATTGTGATGATTACATTACAAGATATCTACCTCCACAAGCTTCATCATAGGCACAGGATTGAAGAAATGGAGACCACCAAATCGGTCCTGCCTGGTGGTTGAGTTAGCCAACTGTGTGATTTGCAAGGATGAAGTGTTGCTTGCAAATATTGTATGCCTGGAAAAAAAGAAACATATGGATTGTGTAAATGATGACTATTTTCCTGTCAGCAGGAGACCCATGCACTAAACATAAGTAGACATCCATTGGCCAACCATCCACAGTATTCTCAGAAATATCCCTGCAGATTATCACCATTCTATTTCTGAGATATAACTAACAGCAATGATGAAATAACCACTGGAAGGGGTGTATAAGTTTCTGACTTCTGAGCAAGTGTGTTGAATATTGATATTAGATGACAGGAAAAAAAAAAAGAGTCTGAGTAGAAAATTTTTAGCTTCCCAAATCTATTCCACTTAATTCCTGAGCAAACCTGGAAACCTAATGGTATTTTTTTTTATTGTGAATCATTTGCACATCTATGGAAGCCGAATGATTTTCCGTGTCAAAAATGCATGTCAGAGCATTAAGAAAAATTTTGGCCCTTTTTTTTCTAGAATGATCACTGGCAGATGTGATAAGCAAACCTACCACCAGAGCAAAGAGCTGATGGAAAACAAAACCAGAGAAAAGGTAAAACCTGCCATGCATAGGTCACTGCAAAGGATACACTAAATCACAAGACTTTTAAGACATATGAGGTCATTTTACAGATTAAAAAAATCCAAACAGATTTCCAATTTTTATTATGTTTTCTCAGTTTCTGAGCATGTATTACAGAGAAGGAAATAAAAAGAGAAAAATCCTGAAAATTCCTACTTACACTTCTTACAAATATTCTTTTGTTATTGTTCCACCATAAATTTAGCCTTACATTGTTCAGAGTTGGGGTACTAAGAAGAGTATTATACATATCATAGTTTCGGCCTCTGAAGATCAATGCATCCAAAAGACACTTATCTTCACTAAAAACCTGCCACTGTATACGAAGAACTCAAATATTCATGTAAAATTCAGCACATTGATTTGTTTGTATCTGGGTTCACTTAAAATAATTGTCTCGGCATCACTTCTGTGGGTGAATACTGTAGCCTCACATAACAAAAAACCTTTGGGAAAAAAAGCATTAGATTTGTATTGTGTACAAGGACATTTTATTTACACTTTCTGCTCTGACCAACAAATTGATTCAAACTGAATTCAAAAATAGAATTTACATGGCGTCTGTGACTTAGAACCACACAATCCATGCTTCAGGTCACAGCAGAGCTGGAATGCATTTGAAAGCAACAGCACTAGTGAAGCCTCAGTGATGCTTTCCCAGGCACCAGTATGCTTTCTCTTGGTGACATCTAGTGGGTCAGGGGACAGCATTAAAAACAGAATCACACACAAGAGAAATGCACCATTTCAATAAAACCTACCCTTACAGCCCAGCTGTTACACAGTTGTAGTGGGAACACTGAACACTTCTTTTGCAACGCTTACAGAACACTGATTTTTAACACAATGAACAGCTGAAAACCACTGTCAGTACCTAGCTGAGTTTCTATGTCTACAAATAAATCCTAGACTGAGAGATGTTGATGGGTATTCCCACCACTCAGAAAGCAGGTAGAGAAGAGCTCTTAAAGTGGATACCTCAAAATTCTTTTGCCATGTTCATTATGATCCTGATTGGAAAAGGGCTGTGGTGTTTAAATGCCTAAAGGCCACAAAGAATGTGGGGATATTCTACAAAAACCCTAGTCTGACCTTTTCAAAATGGAAAGGTGAGACTGACTCAATTCAAAAAGAAAACAAAACAGAGGAGTGGGCAACCATGCTCTATCTCCTGCTTTGAAGATGCCGACCATATAACTCAGTAACAATTACCATACTGGGAGGATGAGTGTAACATTGAGAGGAATATAACATACACAACCAATATTGCAAAGCTCCAGAAACATAAACCAGCATGCTCTCAGACTGATGGCATCCAAGAAACAGCACACACCTTTCCACCTGAACAGTTACCCTTTTCTTTATCCTTCCTGTAAGGTGCCTGCATGTTTATCACCATTTCCAATTCTCTTAAAATGGAAGGCTTCTTGTCTAATGTCATTTTTGCCTACCCTGCAAAATCATGCCTTTTACCACAGGAAGAAGCATTAAATGTGAACATCTACCAGCATCTTTTAACACTCTTATAACGTAAAATTTGATGTTTCAAGGCAGCTATGCTTACTGATCTGAGGTATGCTCATTCCTACAAAAAAATAGGTCCATATGTTCCAAATAAACATATTATTAAAGGAGGCTCCAAGTCCCTGTGCCCACTTTTCCTTGCTTACTGGTTTTAGACAGTTTGCCATTTAGTACACTCTGATTTGCTCATTAGCTTTCTCCGCTGAATATGAACAAGGACTGTGGTCTGTTTTCTAAAACTAAGCACAATCTATTGTGACAAGGTACCATGATAATTGTTGAAGGCAGCTACTTACGTCTGTCTGCCAGACCAAGGGTAATGGCAAGTTACCCTGTGCTCAGTGCACAACTGTTTGTGATCCTTTATTGTTTTCAGAAGTACCAGGTCATTTAGATAACAATATGAAACAGCTTAAAAATCTCCCCAGGCTGATGTCAACTTAATGGTAATGTATTTAAGGTGCAACCTGCCTACTTCTTTAGTTAGACAGTCTAAAATGCCTCTAGCCTATACCCCCAGATTTAGCTGTACTGGTTAAAACCTACACCTGCAAGCAGTCAAGGTCTTTGTGATCCTGAGTCATTCACTACAAGGATCAGCTTTTGCATGCTCAGCTTAACAGCATTTTGGGTTTGGAAACAATTCAACAGTAACTTCCAGCAGTTATCAAATATAGTTCAAAGAAAGTTCAAGAGGCTGTATATAACTGAACAAGTGCATGCTAAGAAGTTATTTACACTTTTACCTCAAACACAAGAGCAATGAGCTGTTTCCAAATTCTTGTAATACAGACTAAAATTAAGCCACTGCTGAGCTGACTGTATGGGTAAGAGGCTGAGATTTCTTGAAACTTGCTCATGCCAGGCATACTGAAAACAAGTACCTTATCACCCCAACTTCCTACTTAAATATGGGATTTAACCATGCCCTGTATATACCAGGACAAGCTTATTCTACTGTTGTGTATTTGTGTTTGGATTTAGATTTGAACTTGTGAGTTAGATGGACAAGCTTTATGACTAAACATACCTGAAACCACATCAAAGGAAGCAATGCAACAAGTAAATGAACTGAAAGCAGCTGAAAGCATTTGTAACATATGCACCTGGCACAACTGTTCTGTATCACATAACAGTCTGAAGTTAGTCTATGGGAGAAAAACTCCTGCTATAAAAAAAAGCAGCTAAGAAAATGGAGAACTAACAGTGTAAGATTAAAACCAGAAGATACAAAGGTCTAAGTTTCAAAATGTAACAGGAAAAATACACATACTCTGGAGCAAACTTATCCAGCTGCTTGAAGAGTTCATTTTTAATTTCCTGGTTCTCGACAATAGCTTCTATCACCAAATCCGTGCTGTGGACCACTGCTACTGCATCTGTGCTTGTTGTGAGGTTCTTTAAGGTCTTCTCAATGAACTCAGCACCAGCCTGAAACATTAGCAAGAATTTGGAATGTTTGGTTACAATTATTTCACTTATTTTCACATGAAAACCCCCTTATATACTCTGAAGTTTTTTTGAGCCCTGAAAAATTGAGGCAGTCTGCCACATTTCCAAGTCAGTGAGAAAGTTCTGCACAGATCTGATGCCTTCACTGACAAAATTTTCCTAGCCAATCAAATTTCATAGCAATCAAATTGCTTTGAAGCAAATAAGAATTCACTCTTTTAAGACTATTTGCTGCAGTCCAGCCTTCAGCATAAGAGTTTGAATTAACAACTGGTTGGTCAATCAGTAGTTTCTATGATGACCTGGACTTATCCTCCATAAAGAGGGCTTCTTCCAAGTTTCAAACCTTTGCATTGTTTTCATTCAGTGATTATCTGGTTTCACTCCTATGAGCAGATTATGCACTAGTTCATGAACACTCCAGGAAATGGCCTACACTCACTACCGTTTCAGCGCAAATGTGGGGGAAAATAATCTGTTTCCTGACTAGTAAATCTGCTGATCACTGATACGTTTTTGAGGACAGAAATGAAAAAAATGCAATTTATGCAATTAAACAAATACCAATACAAGGAGTTTCAATACTTTGAGCAAAGAGTAAATGGAGACACAGTGCAATTAAAACACATACCTGCACTCTAGAATATGATGTCATGTATAAAATGCAAGAATTATGTGGACAATTTTATTTTGGATTAAAAAACTCCACATAATTATGTATGTATGCTCTGGCTATCCTGATATTACTGTATTTTTTTCTTCTGTACTTCCTCATGCTAACAAGCCCTTTTAAAGTTCCTTTGTCTGCTGCATCATTCATGCTGGTAATCCTCAATGCTAGTATATAATATATACGTTAATATGTATCAAAGGAAGAATTGAATATGTTGTGGAATTTAGAGAAGTAAGCACAGCAACAGAAAACCTTTACAATATAAATATAGATGTACCAACTGCTCCACAGTAACTTACAGTATGTAAACCTTACTCAGTAAGGTGCATGCAATGTATCTAATTCATGTTACTCTAGAGAAGTTAAACTTGCACTATCATTTACTTTGTAGTAATTCTGTATCCAAGTCTTGGAGCACAGGAGAAAGTCTCCTTACTAATGTATTAAAACACTTTTGTTACTATTCACTGTTGGACAAATTGGTACATCCCCCAGGTAAGTACTCAAAGGTATCTTGCCATTAAATAGGGTTAATAATTTGGCACCATTTCCCATTTAGCATGTGTTACAAAGGTCACCAAGTTGCTTTAAATCTTGATCTCAAAGCTGAAGTCTACAAAGGAAACAAAGTAAGGTAAGACATCTTTCCATCTCCTTGAATCAGAAACAGAAAACCCAAGTTCTTCAGCACACTGGAAACAGCTTTCTTTTTAAGCCAGTATGTTAACATGCTCTATACTGCATGCTCCGTAATGCAAAAAATCTCAGAACTTCACTATGGTAGCTTTCATTCTTCTAAGTTTTCCCAGAGGAATAAAGAAGACAATGTCAACCTCAGGCTTGTCTGCAAACTTCTTCTTTGTCACTCTCTTCAAACTCTCTTCAATTCCTTTTGTAGACTTCTTAAGGATTTCCTCTGACTGGTCTACTAACACCACAGTGTGACCACTGGCTGCTGCAACCTGAAAGATAAAAGCATTATCAGCACCATAAAACCACCAACCGTACCGATTTATGTTTGGGCAGGCAACACGTTAGGCAATGATTTAGGCAAAACAGAGCTAAAGAACATTGAATTAAGACTTAATGCAATTTACTAAAAACATCACAAAACCCCACACACAGTTGGAACAGAGGGGAAGAGATAAAGGTCTCAACTTAGGAAAAAAGCAATCCAAAAGGAAAAAGAAATCCATTTTTCTGTACTGTCTACAGAACCTGGAGGCAGATGAATTCTGCTGCTGTGGATAGAAGATAAACAGCTGTCTTGAAAAGAGCAAGTAGCTTAGCTGTGATCCTTGGATCTTGGAAGGTAAAAGGGCTGTAAAGAACAAAACCTGAATGCTGGCAGGGTAAGCAAGAGGCATAAGGGATGGCTAACCCTTTGCTCCTGGGTCGAAGTGTAACAACTCTGCTGATTGGCCATGAGCATGTCTCAACAACAGGAAGGTGACAGTGGAGCTGGGAGTAGCAGTGAAACCTTTGCTACTCCAGGACTCTGCACAGACCCAAGTGGCCTGCAAACACTCCTTACTATGTACTTGGCACAAACACTGGCTCAGCTACAGCACTACTGCATTGCATTTTGGGTTGGTGTTCAATTAATTTCAAACACACAGTGCCACTTTCTCACATTGCAACAGCCTATTAAAAATCAGCTGTTCATTATCTGTTACTTCACCGTTCATTAATTTGTTTCTCTTGTTAGTTAGCCACAGCCTACCTTTGTCTTCAGAATCCTTGAACTAACAAGTTGTAATACACCAATCACAGAAAACAGATTAAAACATGGTTTCACTGGCTGTTTCTGAAGTCACATAATTTAGGTGCTTCCCTCCTGCGACCTTTTACTTTACGTCTAACCCTGCACCTGGAGACTAAAGATTCTCCTGTGCCAACAAGACCTATTCCAACAAGCTTAGCTGAATGAAAAATACAGAGATACCTCCTGAAGAAAAGTGTGGTGCTTTTCGCATCCAAGTTGCCTCAGTAATCCATCAAATAAAGAAATGCCAGACTGTTTCTGGACAGCAGCAGTACAGTTTTAACAACAACATGTCAGTTTGCAGCTGGACATGTCTTTATCCATCTTTCTTTTTTTTTTTGTTATTTTGTTTTCACTATAGGCATTTCATCAAAACAACTGAATCATAAAATATCCCAACATTTAAACCAAGCTTGGACCTGCACTCCTAACACTTCATCTGCTGCTGACTATTTGCAATGGTGAAGCAAGACCCTCCACTCTCCAGAAAAAAAAAATCAATACCAAGCACACTTATAACAGATCCTTCACTGATTATCCACCCACAACTACACCACCACTGACCAGCTGACGAAAAGCCCTAGAAAAATTAACATCTCCCTTTTCCCATCTCATTTTTACCATATTTACATGGACAATAAGAAGAAAAATGGCAAAGGGTCACATCATCTCCTTGTAATTCACACATGCTCACTCACGCTGAAATGATCTGAAGAATACTAAGTAACAAAAGAGTGCTGGGGAGTCAATGCTTTTCTCATACAGAAGTGCTTCTGTATCAGAAATTATAAGCCCTTGGCTTTCAGCCATACATTTTAGCAGAGGTTAGCTTTTCCTGACATTATGAGAAAGAAAGTAAAGAGAAGGGACAACTCCTTACATGTTCTAAAAAGGAGGAAAAGCTTTATTAACAGCGTACGGAGGAGACCCCACTCAGTGTTTTAATCATCTCTGCATTGAGATAATTTCAGATTGATACATCAGAGGCATCTGTTCGAAGCAAATACCAGACATGCTTCCCTGGACAAGCCACTCTCTGAAAATGCACAGATTATGCAGATGAGTTTACTTTTCCTGCAGAATTATAACCTTTGCATAGCATGCATTTGCCTCAAATCTCTCATCTTTCTCCACAAAATCTTTCTCCAAAGTTGTTCTTTCATTGCTCCCTCAGTGGAAACCTCATGTTCCAGTATCAAGACACAGAGCAGAGGTTTCACCAGACAAGTTAATAAATAGCTAGCTAATTCCTTAGCAAAAAAAAGAAATAGCCCCTGCATTCCTACTGCTAGGGATGTGAGCAATCTTCAGTCCTGAGAAGGAAAACCATTAATTCATTAAAATTTAGAACTACTATCTATGAACTCCAACCTCACTATCTGATTCCACTTGTGGATGCCTTCATCCTCCAGTCATTCTTTGCAAAGTCTGTGAGCTACTCTGGTATCTTGGGCAACAAGGTCTTTCTGTGAAGTAGACAAATAATCTAAATCTTAAATCACTGACAGGGCGGTTCAGTCTTCTGCCCTGAACTGTCAAGTTAAAGATGAGCTTGAAAGCCAAAGGCCTGAGATTAAACACTGGGAAAGTAAGTCCTATGTAAATACGAACCACTTCATAACTCTGCAGATGACTGACAGCTAAATGTCCCTTTTAGATGCTGCATTCTACTTTATTAACTTGTAAATGTCACTTGATCTGTTCCCTTGGCAAGTCAGAAGCTTCCTGGAGCAGTATTTTCCAAACGTTATGACACACTGCCTGGTTTATAAGTAGTCCACACGTTGTCTTAAGAACCACCTTAAACAATTTATAGCATTGACCTTGGTTCTTCTTGCCCACCTGTCTGACCTGAAGACACGTGGATTAGCAAGAGAACAGAAAGCCTGAAGGTTGAGCAACTGGACAGCTGGGGTGCAGCAGTACTTTCTACTCCCTTGAAGCAGCAGTAAACCCCAAACTGACACAGACCTGCCAACAGGGCAGCCTGGGCACGTCCCTCCAGACCCCCAAGCAGCCCTCATGCTGAAGGTGTGATGAGCACACACTGCCCACGATGGCTCCCTAATATGCCTTGCAAAAGGGAGGCTGATGGGGTGAGACTTCAGCTGGTCTGTGGGCCAGGGTCATGGTCAGGTCTTGCTGCACACACATACAGCTCCCCAGTGCAAGAGCAGCCACCACTGCTCACACAAACACAGCGTAGAATCACAGAATGGTCTGGGTTGGAAGGGAGCTTAAGATCACTCAGTTCCAACACCCCTGCCATGGGCAACGGACACCTTCCACTAGACCAGGTTGCTCAAAGCCCCGTCCAGCCTGGCCTTGAACACTGCCAGGGACGGAAGCATGAGAAGACTTTCTCACGAACTGTAATAAACTCGGGAAAGCGCTATTTTACTGTCGTTGTTTCACTCTAAATACCGCTCCCGCCTCACAACTCGGAGCAGCGGCTCGACCCGTGTAGGTCGCCGGCAAGGCCGGGCCGGCAGCTGGCCCCGGCACGTGACGCCCCGCGGCCTCGAGCTGCTGCCCCGCCTGACGAGCACCCCGCTCCCGTCCGGGTCTGGCTACAGCCATACACCCCGCTCGGCTCGGCTCCCTTACTACAAACCAAGAAGCGAAGGGGACGCGGGAGCGCTGGGCGGCTGGAGCCGGGGTTCTTCCTGCCCGGAAAAGGGTCCCCGCTGACCGCAGAGCGCGTCTTTCGGGTGAGCACAGCGGCGGCGCCATCCCCGCCTCACCCGGCCATCCCTCAGCGAAACGTGAGGGTCGCTCCCGCTGCACGCGCCGAGTAACGGCCGCCCTGCAGACGCCATGGCGCCGCCGCCTCCCCTCACCCCTGTCCCGCCGCCGGGCCAGGCCGGACCGCACTGACCTGGGCGATGCCGGCGCCCATGAGGCCGCCGCCGATGACCGTCACATGCTTGACGATCAGCTTCTTGGCGGCCGCCGTGGCGGCGGTGGAGGAAGCGGCGCGCACGAAGTGGCGGGTGGCGAAGGCCATGGCGACGGCGCGCAGCGGGGAACACTGGGCGAGAGGCGGCAGCGGGGCCGGGGCGGGCGGGGCGAGCGGGGCGCTCCGCCCCGGGCCCGGGTTGAGTCCTGCACCTCCGCTGCTCGTGGTTGCTGAAGAGGAACCGAGTAGTAGCGCGGAGGTGTGCACCGCAGCGGAAGTCCCTGCCAGTCCCGGGCTGGCGCTTGGGCAGCGGCAGGTCTGGGGCAGCCTGCTCCAGTGCCTGTCTTGCAGCAGAGGTCACTGCACACCCTGCAAACGGTCACGTTCTGTTGTACTGCTCGTTTTCTCAACATTAGAAGTGTTCCGTAAGATGAGTGTTGTCAAACTAGGAGGAGATTTTATTTTCAGGATAGCACAACTATACAGTAAAATTAAAAATTATAATCCTGCCTTTATAAACACCAATGGCTGAAGCACACCAGGTGCAGACTACCGCCGTAATTTTCCATCTAATTACCAGAAGGACCAGCGCTTCCAGTCAGCAGCAGGGGTACTTGGTAATCCAGCAACTGCAGCATATCCTACTTGAGTCAGCATCAGGGTAAACATTAAGTAACTTGTTTTCTTCAGACAAAAAAAGTTAAGTCTTCTCGTATCTCTACACTTTGTACAAGAGTGTGACGCAAAAAATCCCCCCTTTGCTCACTCACTCTCATCTGACAGCACATTAGCCAGGAGCAGCAAGTGGCCTACTGGAACCACCTTTACTCAAGGACTCAGAGTTACTTTTCCGTGTGTACAAATGACAGCTAAGTGGGTAACTAACATAATTACCTAGAAGAAATATATACTACTGTGACAAGTTACCTGTAACCTACTCGAGGGTGTAAGACACAGGATTTCCATGAGCAGCTGTGGTTCCAACCACTCAGTTCTTGCTACACACCAGCACTTCACTCCCCTCCAGCTTAGCCCTCCCTCCCTCTCTGTACACAAGCATCTTCTGCCTCTCCCTGGGCTCCCTCGAAGACAGAGGCAACCTGCTCCCCACCCCAAGCTCTCCCTGAGCATCCCCTTCCACCTCTGACCTGCTCTACACGAGGAGTCCAACAAAATCGCACTTAAACTCCCATATTGTTCCTCAGACAGTGCATCTCCTCCTGGTGACAGCTCATTTGCCCTTCTATCTTCCTCACCTCTACTCTTCCCTCTCCTTCATTCTGAGTAGCAGTGGTTTTGAAACATACTCTTTCTTGCATTTGAACATAACATGCCTGGCATTGTATTATCCCAGTTCCACTTTATTCTCCCACCTTCTCCACTCCTCATCCAAAACATTTCATAACATCCTCTTACTCAAAAGCTTTCTTTGTAAGATGCAAAACACCAAACATCACAAGCTTAAACGACAAGAGGAACTCATTAAAACAACTTACTTGGGAATTACTTTATTAAAAATAAAATTACACTGAAGTAAAGTCTGAAGTCACTTTTAGAAATAAAGACATTTTCAGCATTCAGAAATAGCCATTCACTTATATAAACATACATTTTTTTCAACAAGGCATTTGAGATGCTTCCTCTACCCAAAAAAGGGAGGGGAAGGATACATTTACAAACACAACCCAAATCTGCTACCACTTTTACTTACAGATTACCAAAGATGGTAACACACTTTTACAACAACAAACATTTCACTACTTTTATGCTGTTGTTTAGCTACTCTCATGGCATCCTGTGAAAGTTTCAGTGCATCTGGAAGGCATGAAAGGCTGGTCTTTACTGTCACTCCCAACAGCACCCTGCATTCTGGCAGACATCGACGGGGTTGCTCCTTCACATCAGTAGTTTCAGCTCATCGCACTGTGCAGCATTTTGATGATATGGATCACCAAAATCCACATTCTCAAAGTGCTACTTGTAGAAGGGCAATTTTGAAAGGATAGTTTTCAAAGGTGACATTTTAAACTAAATCCAGCAGGCAAAACAAGCACAATCATGTACAATTACACACCTAGGGGATTATGGGCATTGTGCCTTCTTTGGAATCTGTAAAAAAATCTAAAGTGCTTTTAAAATGCGTCCTCATTGATTAAAAGGACACATTTTACATAAGTGATCAGTTGCACACATCATAATGTTGCTGAAAGAGGCATTTCAACAGAAAGATAAATATTATTAGCAATTACTTTTAGCTTTGCAATTAAGCATACAGCATTTCAAGGAGTTCCAGACAAAAATCCCAACTGCACAAAATCTATTAATTCATTGAGAAATAGAAAGCTAAAGAAATCAGTGCTTATTGCTCCAACACTGTCAGTGCTTAGTGCAAGTTTACTAGCATTGGCACAAACTTCAACTTTTACCATGCTACGTATGACATTTTTGAAAACCCCAAAGAAAAGGTTTTAACATGAGCAAGGGCTAACCGCTAAAGTTAAAAGCTAGCCTATATATGAACTGGAAGTTGTTACACAAATAGTGGGGTACCCGACCAACCAAACACATCATCCAGAAATTAAGACACTATGTTATTCAAAACACATAACAGAAAACCTTAATTTAAATCCAAAATAACTATGTTACAGTTTTTGCTAGGCACTACCTGNAAAAGCTAGCCTATATATGAACTGGAAGTTGTTACACAAATAGTGGGGTACCCGACCAACCAAACACATCATCCAGAAATTAAGACACTATGTTATTCAAAACACATAACAGAAAACCTTAATTTAAATCCAAAATTACAGTTTTTGCTAGGCACTACCTGGGTTTAAAAACTTCCAAGTTAAAAAGTGGCAAAACCAGAGGTTAATTTAAAGCTGAGGAGTCGATTCTTCCTTTACAATTTAGGCTTCATTTCTGCTATGCAATTCCCAATTCCACTTTACATTCCAGTCTTGTAAACTTGACATTAGGAGGACTGCAGATATTTTCTAGATCTTCAATGAGGGGTGGAAAAAATATGTATCTCCTTAAAAGAATACTTACATACTTCATGTCATACGAAGTACTGCTAGATCAAAAGGTGTATATAAAGAGATGTGAAGATGATTAAGAACAATTATTTAAAGGTTATTTGTCACATGTCCCCCAAAAGATGGCTTTCAATGTTTGAAAGATCTTTCAAATAAAAGACTGAGTGCCCCCTTGTGAAACACCTAACAATAGGTTTCCTTGGTAATTGGTTTGACAGTGGTGAACAGAACTAGAATTTTGCATGTGAAAAGAGTAAGGTGTTGATACAGTAACTGTATGAACAGTATTTCTACTCCATACGAAAGATAAAGTCAAATATAGTCAAATGTCAAATTTGTCAGAGTCCTCCTGTTCCATGCCTGAAAGTGCAAGACCCACATGTGCAGTGCCATATTAATGCCATATTTGAAGTAAAACTCCAGTTCCCAAAGCCAAACAGGTTGTGACAGTACTGTCCATACTGCCTGTAAGTGAAAAAACCAAGTGCAAGCCCCAGCATCAGGATTATGCACGTACAGTTTTCCCCAATGAGCGAGCTGTTGGTCTCATCCACACTGCAACCACTGCTGACGTGGGGAAAACCACAAATGTGAAGTGGCAGCACAGACGTCTGGGATACCTGCTTGGCACCAGCGTACAGACTTCTGCTGTTTCTTGTTGGAGAAATCTGCTCTTATTTATATTCTGAGAGAGAACATCCGTATCCAGATGCTGTACACTGCTCCCATGTTAAGAACATGGTACATTCAAGGATTCATTAGTCCTCCAAGCCTGAGTTTTCAGAGTTGCTAACTGCTTGTTTATAGTAAGCACTGATAGCCAAGAATGTTTGGATCCAGGAATCCACACTGAATAAATCCAATCTAAACCTGTGAGTTACTTGCAAGAAGTAACCTCCAAAGTTAAAAGAAGTGTCATTTAGTAATTCCCCAAAACAATTTGCTATTAGTTATGCTCAATTACAATGTTTTTTTACACAGAAAATGCTAACACCCTCTCAGTCATTAATCCTTGTGGTACCAGATGATGTCCTTCACTCATTTGGTAAAATAAATGTTTATGTACTGTTTTTACCAAAACAAAAATTGCTATTTGCTAAAACATGAACACATGTTTTGGACCATTCTCCTATAGCTAACGTTTGACAAACTGACAGTAAGAGCTTATAGACAGAGGGGTTAAACCCAGATAGTTTTAATATCAAATTGCAAATGATGCTGTTGTTTGATTGTGGAATGCAACAGCAGCCAAAAAAAAATCTTCTCTTTCAGAAGTGGNCTAACGTTTGACAAACTGACAGTAAGAGCTTATAGACAGAGGGGTTAAACCCAGATAGTTTTAATATCAAATTGCAAATGATGCTGTTGTTTGATTGTGGAATGCAACAGCAGCCAAAAAAAATCTTCTCTTTCCAGAAGTGCAAATGGATATTCATTCTCACTGACTATAAAAGCCTATGCAGTTGGTGTTTTTCTGGGAAGAAAGTAACAAAACAAGCTGGAAACAAAATAAAGCTGGATTTTAAAAGTGCAGTATTTCTTTGTGTCATCTTTTTTTGATGTATCATTTCTTCAAAGCTATTATGTTGAATGGGCATGGAGCTAAAGTTAGACCAAACCTTCCATCCATAGATGGCTTTGCAGCATTTTCAGGGTACAAAAACTTAAAGCTTTGCATTAGACTTGCAAAAATTAAGAACAGCTCCATTTTTGCCAACTGCTCTCCCATGCACACACGTTTACCTAAAGAACAGTTAGAAGAGACATATTACTGGTCTTATACTGTTGATCCATTTGTTAACATGCATTCAATTCCTATGCTAGCATAGTCCAAACACAAAAAACCTCAAGCAACTATCGAGCTATGAACTCTGAAGCTTTGGACTCCCATATTTGAATATAAGCCTTGCTCAGCTGTACTGCTTCATATTAGCAGCAAAAGTATAACCAAGGGAGAATTCATCATTTCTCATTTCTGCCTGGCAACTGGAGGCTTGAGGAACCCAACCCATCCTACAAGCCACTAACTGTAATAGTAAAACAAGTTCTGCAACTGGTCCTATGCACAACTTTTACATCTCATGCCTCCAAGGCCCTACACTTTTTTACACCACCACCTCCCCAAACAGCTACTGACTGAATGTGGATATCTTACCCATTCCAAAAGGAATGAAAGCCTCTTTCTTAATTAGTTGGCCATTTTCATCCAGAAATCTTGATGGTTGAAATTCATCTGGTTTCTCCCAAATGTTAGGATCTCTGTGTACTGACCACAAGTTGGGCACGATCACACTGCCCTTAGGAATAGTATATCCCTGCAGCACTTTAAACAAAAGCACAGAGACAGAGGATCTGACAAGATGCTAGAAGTAAACATGGGAGACTTATACTACCAAAAAAATTACTTGGAGGTGTCACAGAAACCAACACTTATCCCTAACTGTGGGCTGCAGATGTAGAAGGAGCTTAAAGCAAAGTTGATCTATGCTAGTCCACTTGAGTCAAAATCATGCAGGTCAGAGCAGCTGGAAAGACATTTTGTTACACGAGCAGCTCCCTGTGGGGAAAAGGCAGCACTGATCATTAGAAATCAGCTGCTGCATCAAAGTACTCTGAAGCAGTTTCCTCCTGTTCCTGTGCTGTTACAGAACTCTACCACAGCAAAGGTAGAAGTAAAGAAGAAGAATGAGTTTTGAACTCTTATTGCAAAAAGGTTTTGAAGTGACTCATCTCATTTCAGCTTGCTGCACCTCACTGTCCTGCAAGCCAAAACATCTTAAAAGCAGATCAATGCAGTACTGGGTTTGAAAGCCAAGTATTGCTACCTCTCACTCGCTTAAGCCTGCGAGTCACTTAATGAAAACATATTGCCAACAAGATGACTTGGATATTTATTATTGTTTCCTGTAGATGTGGAGCTCAATGGTATAATCCTTTCAAGCTTTAGCAAATCAACTGCTCCAAATTGATGTTTTTAGACCTTGATGTGTCAGATGGCCAAAATCAACTCTGCTGTTTCAGGTATGGAAGTGGAGTCTCAGCTGCCAATGACCACTAAGCACAACAGTCAACACAAGCTGACCCCTAGAAAAGAAGTTGCTCTAAATTAGAATGCTTCTGGATGTTAGATCAGACATGCTGCTTAAATAGAGGGGTATCTCAAGCCCACCTGCTCTCTATAAATGGCATTTTACATACATGGGTTACATGCCTAATATATAAATGAGGTCTCTGTAAATTCTCACTAGAGGTCCCATCAGACCAAAGACCACCAAAGAAACATGGCACTAGTAAGTCTCTAGAAACGCTTACCAGCGGTTTCTGAGGCCATTCGAGGAATAGAAAGGGGAACAACCGCAGTCATCCTCTGCACTTCCATAATGGTTGCCTCTGTGAAGGGCATTTGAGCCTTGTGGGTAAGAGAGGGAACTTTGTCACGTCCTAGAACTGCTTCAATTTCTGCATGAACTTTCTCTATTCAAAGGGAGCGAGAAAATAAAAAGAAGTATAAAAAATACACACAACATGTGAGAAGACATCATCTCAATTTCATTTGCCTATGACTACAAGACATGTGATCCCTGGCTGAAATAACTACACCAACATAAGCCTTAAGAACAGAGTCAGCTAAAACCAAAACAACTAAGCGCCATCTTGACAACTGTCAAGAGTAAAGCCACTGAGATGACAGACATCACTAGCACTTCTGTATTAGAAAAGTACAGGAGAAGTTCTGTTCTAGTTCCAAATGTATTCATAATCTTCAACTACACAATAGTTTGAATGGTGAAAACATCAAGCTTCTGGCCTGCATTGAAAAAATGAACAAAACCAGACTGCATGCAGTGCATGCCTGGGCTCTCCCTGGGGGATCCAGTTCTTAGAACCCGGAAAGGCGGTGAAGACATGGGAAAGCTTTCCTTGCAGCTGCTTTAGATACTTCATTCCGAAGCAGGAATTCTGATGCTGTTACTGCAAGCATTGAAGCTTACACTAACAATTGACTTGTTCTTGCTGTTTCCTACTTTCTAGTCACAGAATCTAAACTCTAAACTCACAGAACAGCCATTTCCCAGTTCCCCCACACAGCCCTTCTGCAGAGTTAAAACAGAAGTTAACGAGCTTATCTCCCCTCTCCTTCATGTGAGGCACAACATGTCAGAAGATGTGTTTGCCCCTTTCATCTCACCCAAGGCTCAGCATACAAGTCATTTTCTTCACAGAATTTTCCAAGATGGAACATTTGCTTCACCCATGTATAGGATGATGCAGCTTTTCTTCCAGGTAACTTGGAATCTGTCTACACAGCAAGACAATTTTGAAAGAGAAGACCTCAACATTAACCTTTTGTCAAAAGTTTTCATTTTTCACCCTTGATATCGTGAGTATTTTGTGGTTGTCCTGTTTGCCTTTTCCAGGATCCAGGCTGCTGATACTCTTGAGTTTTTTGCTATTTTCTCTCCTTAGCACCGATTTGAGATTAAATAAAAGCTCAACACAAAGAAAGAAGTATCTGTTTCAGAGAAACATTCAGAAATACTGCCAAGTCCAGGCTGCACATGGTTTTGAGCAACCTGATCTAGTTGGAGATGTCCCTGCTCATTGCAGGAGGTTGGACTAGATGACCTTTGAAGGTCCCTTCCAACCCAAACTATTCTATGCTTCTATATTGTACAAGCTGTGTACAATGAATAGTTGCTGCCACCTGCTGGGTTTGCTAAAAAAACATAGGTCTTCATAGGAGAAACAGAGTAAAAATGTACCTTGCCAGTGGGGTGGTTCTTGAGGACCTTCTCTGTGGTATTTTGCTACTTTTTAAAAGGCCACATTATGGCCCTGTTTTCATGTCCACAGTAAATTAACTGAGTAAAGCTTTCAATGTTAAAAAAAAAAATAAAATAAAAAGAAAGGAGACTGCCTCATGCCAAATGTCACACCAGCATTTTATCCTGAACAACATTTCTTTAAAGTTTCTAAAGAGAGGTGGAACTATACAGGAAGCAGTCAAACCGCTGCTCACATTACCAACTGCAGAAACCTAGACTTGAAGAGTTCTCTGCTAACAGTGTGTTAATTGAACTGCTCCGCTGCCTTTCGTGTATTTATAAATTACACTGATCTTCAGAAGTCACAGACCAATATGAAATTAGAGGACAGACCAAGCCAAATACTCCCTGCTGCCTCCCTATATGCATCCATGTGCACACACACCCCTTCTCTTTTTCCATGTAAAAAGCAAAACTGGCTTCCACAGACAAATATATCCTTTCCATTTTTTCCCGATAGCCCTTCATTTGCTCTTCTATGTCTGCAACCTTTGCTATGCTAAGAGCTATGCAATTCAGGTATTTCCTTTCCAGGATAAAAGAAACATGCTACCAGGGGGGAAAAATAAAAAATAAAATTAGAGGCCCATACATGACTCCCAGGCAATCAGGATTCACATAGAACGGGATACCGGATGTAAGAGAATCACACTACATAGTTAAGTGATATACTCTGGACTACTGAGCCCATTTTTACATTGTTCAACAATAGCCACAGCATAAGGAAAAGTGAAATTAGAGAGAAGCGATCAAACTTAAAGGATCAGCACAAGAGCAAAAACTGACTAACACATACACATACAGTATCAAGCAGTGGATAAAGGGGCTAAACCCTCCCAGCCCCAAACATTTCTAATCTCATTTGTGTCATTCGGAATATATTTAATTCATGTATCTGCATATCAAGTCAAGCAGCGATAACGTGCAACTGTTAAAAATAGAATAAGCCTATGCAATAAAACTTCATTTATATTTGTTCCCAGTGGACTGACTCTCCCACGTACTGAACCGATGCCCTATTTTGCAACCTTTGCTCAACAATTTGATTGGTTTTGTGCAATAAACTATGATCTTGACCTATTTAAAGAGATTATTCCAGACAGATAGGTAAACAAGTATCTATTTGCTTATTTGCAAAGCAGCCGCAGCACATGAAAACCTCAAAATGTGAAATACTTGATAAAAGTATTCCAGGTTTATAGTGTTCTTGGATAACTTGAGGATTACCCTCTTCACTCCAAGCTAGCAACAAGCCTGGGTAAAGTGGTGGTCTCCTGGGGAAATGTTTCACTCCTGTAAACTGAGGTAGAATTGCCTAAGTAGAATCTGCTCAAGGTTTCTAGTCAGCACATACCCAACAATCTTTCTAGTGGACATCAGTTGCTATGTATCACTTTAGGAAAAGCTGATAATAAATGAATAAATCAAATTGCTTTATTTTTCTTAAATTCAACCATCTAAATTTGCTAAACAGTACTAAAAAAAACCCACAGACCCACAACAGTGGCTATGCAACCACATGTACTGTAACAAGAATCAATATAGAAAAATATTTAACCAAAATGAATTTTAAGTCTTTGGCAATGGAAATTTATCTTAAGAAGTCCTGAACACAACACTAGCAGCTACTATTTTAATACTGCAACATCTCCAACACTACTGGTATTTTTTTTTATATCCACAAAAATCTAAAATTAATTTTCTAGAACTCATAGCACCATCAAATATCTGTTTTGCAAGGAACCTCTGGAGATCATCTGATTTAAACTATTACTCAAAACACAGTCATCTTCCAAATTAGATTCAACTCTGAGGGTAGATCAGACTACTCGGGGTCATACCCCACTGAGTTTTGAACACTTCCAAAGCTGGGGATTCTGTTAAGCATCAGGGCAACCTGTTGTACTCCTGGCTCCCTTCACAGGGCAGAGTTGGGTTTTTTTAACTAGTATCTGGTCAGAATTTGCTTATTCTAGACTGTCTCTGCTGCTTCTCTTCCCTTCACTTCACACCTCAGAGGAGACTGCCACCATCTTCCTAGCATCTTCCAATGAGGTAGCTGTAGGCAGCATAAGGTCTCTCCCTCAATCATCTCTCCCTAACGGTGAACAAGCTCAGATCCCTCTGCTTCTCCTCTGGGACCACGTGCTCATGTGTCTTCCCCTGCTGTCATGAGCATCCTACCCAAATGCCAGGGCTGTTCAAGATGGGTAGACCTTGCAATGACATTGATCAGCTGTCGCCATGGACTTGTGTTAGTCCAATTTACTTAAGCTGTCTCTAATTTGATCTTCCTTTACAGTGGGTCGTGTTTCACTTCTCCAGACTCTGTCACTAAGCTCAAGAACCTCCCTGATCACAGAAGCATAAAAGTAGACTTTAACCACTATATATCTCTCATATATCAGTATTACAGGCCTGGAATTCCACAACTGGCAAAGCTTTTGAAATATGCTAAAGCTCCCTGGAATTGCTCAGGAAAAGTTGTCCCAAACCAGAAGAAATTAATAGACTAAAGTGCCATCTGGATTGTTAATATATAGCACTACAATAGAGATGATCATAGCAGAGCAGGATAGAAGATGTCTGACTACATACCAACCTTCCAGATTACACATACATTATTTGCACTCCAAATGACTTCTCTACTGCTGCGGTTTGCTTCTGTTTCTGAACATCCACCTAGAGCTTTACAGTCTGGAATAAAACACACAGAACACAAATAGTCTTACCTTGTACTTCTGGGTAGAGAGACATGTAGAGCAGGCACCACAGTAATGTGTTGGAAGTAGTGTCTGTGCCTGCGATGAAGAGGTCACCAATGATAAAAAACAGGTAGTCTTCATTAAAACTGCTCTCCTTGTTGTTTTTTTCTTCTTCTGCATGGATGAAGTACATATCAATGAAGTCCCTGGGATTTGCTGCATCCAGTGTATCCCTGTGCTGTGCAATTATTTTCTTTAGAAAAGCAGTAATATCTAATTCTGTTTTCCTAAGTTCCCAGAAAGGCCCAAAGGGAAGGTAGTACAGCCAAGGGCAGATATTGACCAGGATCATATAGCGGTTCACACTTAGCTCTAGGGCACGGGCCATGTTCTTTAGCATTGTCTTGAACTCAGTATCTTCATAGTTAAAACGCCTGCCAAAGGCCATGGAACAGATAACATTGGATACTGCATTACGAATTATTGGAAAGGGATTAAATGAATCCTTTCCATGCTTTAGCATTTCCTCCTTTATAAACTTCAGCTCCTCAATGATTTTTGGCTCTAAGCTGAGTCTTCCTACTCCAAAATGACGCAGCGTTGAAAGAGAGAATTTCCTCTGTTGCTTCCAGACAGGGCCGTAAGGTGCAAAAATAACACCTGGAAGACAAAGGGAGCGTCTGAAACCAAAATGTTCTATTTTCAAGAATTACATAGACAAGCCTGCAACCCAAGCGCCAGAGCCAAGGGAAACAATACACAGCAAATCTATCCCAAGCTAGGAGCTTAAGGAAGACCACAAGGTTCTTTATAATAGCTTTGGGAAATCCTGCCTTTTTCCCAACAAATGAAATTAATGTAACAGTTACAACAATATTTTTACTAGTCTTTGCAAGACTCTAATAGAGAAAAGCCACTGTAGATGCTTTATTACAAATTTATCACAATTTATTACATCATTATTACAAATGATGGCAATTTTGTGGGAACTGGCATGCTGGGATATATGCTAGCTACAGCCTTTTCCTCTCAATGTCCTGAAACACAAATTCCTTCAGCAAGGCAGAACAGATGATACTAAAACAAAAACTGGTTTTCATTTAATTTCCCCTTCATGTTATGCAAAATTCTCAATATTTTTTGCCTATGTACCTATTTCTATTACAAGCAAGGTTTTTCTTTAGCTCACAATGTGTTCAAATGTTCAAGAGCAGGTTGGATGGGGCTTTGAGCAACCTGATCTAGTGAAAGGTGTTCCTGCCCATGGCAGGGAGGTTGGAACTGAATGATCTTCAAGGCCCCTTCCAATGCAAACCATTCTGTGATTTTGTGATACACAAAATATAGGATATGCATGCTGCAGACAAACTAGGAAGAGGAAGACAGGCTTAGAGCCACTTGGCAAAAACCTGCTTGATTTGCATCTTGACATTTTTGATGCCTCTAGGCACCTGTTCTGCATGATTGTGCTATTATGAAACACCATTAAAATTAAATCCCTTAGCTTCAAGTCTAAACATTGCTCTTTTGTTGAATTAACGGACAACACCAAAGATACCACAGCATAACAAAATACACAACTTGTTATTTCTAACCAGAAGGTAACTCAGAACCACACAGCCGATCTCTCACTGACCCCCCTTCCCCGTCCTCCCCCCGCTCCCAGGAGGGATGGGGAGGAGAATCGAAAGAATGTAACTCCCACGGGTTGAGGTAAGAGCAGCCCAGTAACTAAGGTATAACATAAACCACTGCTGCTACCACCAATAATAATAATGATAGGGGAAATAACAAGGGAAGAGAATACAACCACTTACCACCCACCAACCAATACCCAGCCCATTCCGAGCAACAATCTACCCCTTCCAGGTAACTGGCCCCAGCTTACATACTGGGCACGACTGGGCATACCGCTTTGGTCAGTTTGGGTCAGGTGTTCTGTCTCTGCTTCTCCCAGCTCCCCCTCCTCCCTGGCAGAGCGTGAAACTCAGAAAGTCCTTGCTCAGAGTAAACATTACTTAGCAACAACTAAAAACATCAGTGCTATCAGAGCTGTTCCCAGGCTTCATGATTAACCTGAGAAAGTTTAGTCATCACACTACAGGGTAGTTCTGATCTTATTCTTCTGGTAATGCGATGCCATGTAGGTTTTTTTCTGGAAATAAGAAGTTACTTTATAAAAGCAACATCAATTCTTCTGTCAACTGCAAATCTTACTGTTAAATTCAAAAGAAAGAAAGAGAAATGGCCACAAGAAATCAGCAACAGAAAGATGAATCATGCTTCAATACTAACATCACCTACACTTTTATTACAACTTAATGTTCATAGCCCCTAATGCAAAAAGCAGATTAAACAGATATCTATGACTAGCAACATAAATCTACAGATATGTAAATGAGATAACTACACTCACAAAGGTCTGCAATTCCGAAAGGTATAAATAGTTCAGCATAACATAAATCTGGTAAACTTTCCAGCCAGATTTCCCAATTACATTAACTACTCATAGTAGTAACAATAGGACGAAGAATACAGACACATGATCTAGGTTCAAAAGTCCTAAACAAAATAAGCAGAACATTATGAGCATCTTCCCTGCTGAAGCCAATCTTTGGGAAACCTACTGAAATGTCTACTCCCTGGCACTTTAAAAAACAGAACTAAAATCTTTTCAGATTCCCTTTCTCAAGTGATGCTTCCTGATAGCACTGGCGTCCTCAAGTAAAGTAGGTGAAAAAACAGGGTTATTTAAGGCTGAATTTGGCCAAGAACCAACTTCAGTTCTCAGGGTGTGTGGCTGTGCTAGAGAAGTTGAGGACTTACTGAAACAATGTTATCATCATTCCTATTCCACAGCAAGTATCTACAGAAATAACTGTACATCCACAATTTCTTCCCCTTTCTGTTATAGGAAAACTATAACTTTTGGGATCCAAACAGAAGATCCTGTTGTCTCAAATGTAAAGAAGACACTTGCAGCCACCTAGGAAGGCTGACAACAAGCCTCCACACAGTCTCTCCAGCAGTCCTGCATGGGGCACGGCTGAATGGCATGATGTCTTCTGAAGCCCAGAACCCCCATACTGCAGAATACTAATAACTGATTTGCAAACTAGGAAAGAATAAACAGGGGACACACTAAGGAGGAAGAAGAGCATAAAGTTAGAATAACAAGAGATAAGAAATAAAACTGCTAACTGGATCACTGCCAGGCAGTAGTAACAAAATAGCAGTTCACTGTTTTTGAAGAAAATCTCTGAAAAGTCAACATGCCCCACACAGATAACTGTATTCTTAAAAAAACCCCAACATCAACAAACAAAAAACCCGAAACAACAACAACAAAGCCCAACCTGAAAAGAATACAATAATAAATTCTGCAGCACCATGAACTCAGAACAACCAGGATTTCATGCCTATTACACAGGGTTAATTCTACGAACTGGTAATGAAAACCTGTCAGTACAACCAACAGAGAAACACACACAGAGAAAAATAGAAAATTTGTTTTATTTCCCCTCTTTTCCTCTCCCCAAATTTCTCTCTGCTGACTTTAGTGTTGCTGCAATACTGGAAACATTTACTAACACAGAATTCATGACATTTAATAACATTTAACTTCTGTATTGCCTGATGCCCACATCTGGATGCACACAGGACAGGACTATAAAGGCAGACAACCACTCAAGCACAATCCACTCTACAACCAAGTCTTTGCCACCTCTTACAGATATAGAATAGAAAAATGCTTTACTAAAACAAAAATACAAAAACCTACTTTCCCCCATGTAGTATTTCTCTTTCTGCAGGCATATGTGCAGAATCCTTCAATTAATAACTGACTTCTACTTTCTCCTTAAAGCTTTCATCACACTTTCCATCCAGCTAAGGCAGCTACTCAGTTGTTGAAATGCAGTATTTGCCATTCCTGATACTCCTACTTGCTCTCCCCTGGACACAATATTTTATCTGCATCTTGCACACAACACAGCCACACACAGCAGAGATAAGCCCTTCTTTCTTCTGTAACATACCTAGCATGTCAGCTCAGGGTAAAGACAAAACTACAATAGAAAATGTAGCTTAGAGGAAAACAGCCCCCTAAGTTTACATCAGGTAGTTTGTTCACAGAATGAAGATGCGGGAATCCAAAATATACACTTACTGAATCCCAGCACTGTAGTAGCCAAGTTGTGAAGGGCAGATATAAAGTTACACAATCATTCCACTTCTCTGGGGTTTTTTTCCTAGTACAAACACAACTGTCACTGCCCTGATCTATAGAAAAGTCTCACCCATGAACTCCTGAAACTAAGAGCAGGAGGTTCACAGACCAAACATAAGAGGCCTCCAGTTTGAGTGCTGTAACCCATCCACCTCCTCCACAATGAACCACACACAAGGAGAAAGACTTGTTAGCACATTGTACCTATACCACAGAAAAAGGAAGAAAACACAAAGCTTTCAGAAAACCTATTGCTCACCTCTTATCCCACTGGTTCTGCAGCACCTGCCTTCCCAGTAGTACAAATGCAGCACTGCAGAGTTTTGGTCCTCTCCTACATGCTACCCCTAAATCCAAGTCAGGCTACTGAGGGGAGCTGTGACTTTCAGTGGCTTTTAGAGAACCTTCTTGCACGGAGGAGGCCAGGCAGGCCCACACTGCCCACATTTACTGACCTGTCCCTTTGTGTAGTCAGAATATGCAAAGGGAATTTGTGGTTAATTCTACAATAGACTCACACCTGCAGCAATTCGTCTGGTTGCACCAGCTAACATGAGCGATACATAACAGCTCAGTAGGTTTTACAGTCAACTGGGCAATATAACAGTCCTCGCTCCTATGATCTCCCAGATAAAACTAAATGTAAGGCAATATAATATCCCTGCCACCACACAGTGAAACAAAGACAGATACAGTCCCAGCACTTGGCTCCAGAACGCTTCAGACAACAGGCTCCTGACACTTTCAGCTCCCCTGGAGCATCCACCAACTGCAAAAGCTGCTAAATGACCTGTCTCCTCCAGTTCCAAACCCCCTGCCACAGGCAGAGACACCTTCCCCTAGGCAGGGTTGCTCCAAGCCCCATCCAGCCTGGCTTTGAACACTGCCAGGGTTGGGGCAAGCATAGCTTCTCTGGGCTCTTACCTTCACAGTAAAGAATTTCTTCCTTACATCTAACCTAAATCTACCCCTTTTAAGTCTGAACCCCAAGTTTAAGTTTCCTCCCAGTCCTTGCTGAATGTACTGCACCTAAAAATATTCACACACTATTACAACATGCCAGTAAGATGTCCCTGACTGAACCAATACCATTAATAATTTATTTTTTATCTTTTAAACCAATTACAGCAATGGCACCTGGTTGCTGTTTAATAAACACAATCTACATCCCTCCCTTTCCTTTTATCCTTACTGGGGTAACCCGGGTACAGTAAAAAAATGAAGATAAAGTTTCAGGCTCTTAACCAATAGATTCACCAGGCCTTGAGAAGTGAAGGTAAACAGGTTTCTCAGTACAGTGCAGCACATTAACAAGCCTCCTGGGCTGTATCTCCTAAACAAACAGTGGAAGGCAGTTTTCCACAAACACTGACACCCTGTAATGACCCTAAAGGCCAGTGCTAACCGCGAATTTGCCATCATGTGTGTTAACTCCTCATGCCCTTTTTTTTGTGAAACCTAGTGAACTCTCCTTCGACCTATTAAAAAAAAACTCAACAAAACAAATATGCTCAGTAGGTTTTGGCAAGCAGAATAACACACCTGTAAACATCTCGGTAGCCTGCATGCAGGCAGTGCAGACTGCACAGCTACAGGACTCCGAGACGCCCAGTCTTTGCCACCGTCACCTTGGCAAGCACTGGGGAAACCGCACAGTTTCATACAGCTGCCGAAGTATTCGAAATGTCTCCTCCTGACACAGCGGCAATCAGCAAGCCCCGAGGTGACAGCCTAGCTCTCCCCTGAGCGCCGGCACAAGCGCCATCCCCTCAAAGGGGTCAGGCGTTTCAGTGTCGCGCTGCCGCCGGCGGTGCGCACCACAGCGCGGCGCGGCGAAGCTCGCACGGATGCTGCACGTTCATGTAAAGGCAGGGAGGGCTCGTTTCTGCCTGCAGGCTGTCACCAGCAGGGCAAGGCACACGCACCATCAGCGAAAAGTAAGCGAACGGTAGAGAAGCCGCAAAATCCAAGAGGTCCCGCTCCGAGCTCTTGACAAGTACGGCCCTGGCAGTCCATTAACCTTCCCCGGCAAAGCCCCCTCAGCAGCCCGCCAGCCCCGCTTACCCTTCTTGCGGGTGATCATGAGGACGATGGGGACGGAGGGCCGGTCGCTGAACACCTCCGCCTTCTGCACCAGCGCCTCCCGCACCGCCCCGAAGGTGTTGAGGACGATGAAGGGCCGGCTGCCCACGAACAGCCGGAAGACACCCCCGTACAGCTTGGTGAGGCCGGTGAGGAAGACGTGGGGGGAGAAGGCGGGGCAGCCCCGGCCACCGCCCCTCACCTCCACTGACCACCTCCGCAGCAGCGGCGGAGGCAGCAGCGCGAAGGCGAAGTTCCCCACCAGCGGCCAGGGCTCCGGGCCCGGCGGCAGACCCGGCGGCGCCCGGGGCCGCCGCAGCAGCCAGTAGCAGCTCAGCCAGCACAGAGCCGCCAGCAGCAGCTCGGTGGCGGTGGGGGCCCGCAGAAGCCACGTCCAGGCCGCCATCCCCTCAGGCGCAGAGGCACCCCGCCGCCCCCTCCTGCTGCTTAGCGGCCTAAGATGGCGGGGGCGGGCGGCGCGGCCTGTCAGCGCCCTGACCCGGTCCCCGCCGGGTTGTGGGCGGGTAACGGTCCGCCCTGGGGCCGGGCTCGGCTCCCACCGCTCCCGTTAGATAGCGGCGGCTCCGCAAAGTGAGCGGGGAAAAGCGGCGAGAGGCCACACGCCGCCACCAGCCGCGGGCAGGGGCGGCAGCAGCACCTGGCCACGAGCAGGTTTAAGTGTAAGGGGGCTGTGGCAAGCGCGGTGAAATGGGAAATTAGTGAGTGCAGGGGCGTGGGTTTTTCTTTATTTAGGGGGGTTGGGTTTTATTTCTGACAGACTCTTGAACTTGGACTAAGTCTAAGGGCAAAGATTTCATTGAACATAAACACACATGTCCAGCTCGCACGATAAGAAGTGACTGCTCCTCACAGCCTCATCGGGCTTCACTTCAAAATCCACCTTAGCCAGACACCTATTTTTATTGGGGTGTAGAAGGAAAGGAAATGCTTCTTCCCCTTCCCAAATACAAAAGCTGTGGCACTGCACAAAAAGTTTGTTTTCATAATCAAGGACTAACCTGGCACAATATCCCAGCTCTAGGTTAAGTAATTGCTTAATAAATGCAGAACAGCACAGAGAGGAGCCTGAGGTGAATTGAATTTTTAGGTTCTTACTTCTCCATGCCTGGGACACCCTGCACTCTTCATACTCCCCTCACTAAAAGAGAAAAGCATTGTGGGTAAATGACAAATACACCACCTTTAAAGTGACCCCCAAAAATAAAAAGGGAAAGAACAAGTGGTGTTTACCTATTAAAAAAAAAAAAAAAAAAA